>CAUYON010036069.1:0-20483 GCA_963573935.1 Arctocebus calabarensis
TAGTAGCTGGGACTACAGGCGCCTGCCACAGCGCCCGGCTATTTTTTTGTTTGTTTTGCAGTTCGGCCGAGGCCGGGCTTGAACCCGCCACCTTCGGTATATGGGGCCGGCGCCCTACTCGCTGAGCCACAGGAGCCGCCCCCAATCTTTTTTTTTTTTTAATGACAGAATCTCACTTATTGCCCTCAGTAGAGTGCTGTGGCATCACAGCTCACAGCAACCTCCAACTCTTGTGCTTAGGCAATTCTCTTGCCTCGGCCTCCCAAGTATCTGGGACTACAGGCGTCTGCCACAATATCTGGCTATTTTTTTGTTGCAGTTTGGCCAGGGCTGGGTTTGGACCCGCCACCCTTGGTATATGGGGCTGGCACCCTACTCACTGAGTCACAGGTGCCACCCCGTAATTCCAATCTTATTTACAACTCAGATGTAGGTATTCTGTAGGCACAGAGTCCATGTTTGTTTGCGATTGGACCTCCCAACACCTGGCTCAGGGTCTGGTGAATCATAATTGCTCAGTAAATACTTGTTGAATGAGTTATTGGCTTTTGTGGTACCTGTTTGCTTAAAACTGGCTGATGCTGCCTTATGGGCATCGAGAATAAAATCTAGTTTCCTTCCTATGTGCTACTCTGCTCTTTTGATCTGGTCCCTGTTGGCTTCTCCATCTCCATCCCCTTCCACATTCCCCTTCCTCACTCAGGTCCATCTTTGCTGCTCTTCTGTCAGTTCCTCGTACACTGCAAGCTCTGTTCTTGCCTCAAGCCCTTTGCAGCTAATGTTCTTTCTGCCTGGGACACCCTTTCCCCTGTTTCTTATGTGTCTGACATCTTCTCATGCTTCAAGCATCAGCTTATGTGTCACCTTTGCAAAGAGGACTTCTTTACCCTATTGGCAAAAGGGCTTTTTTTGTGTTATATTTCAGTACCTTGTTCCTGTCTTAGCACTTGCCATAATTTGCAATTATTTTACTCCAATTCCCAGTTTCTTTTTTTTTTTTTTTTTGGAGACAGAGCCTCAAGCTGTCACCCTGGATAGAGTGCTGTGGCATCACAGCTTACAGCAACCTCCAATTCCTGGGCTCAAGTGAGTCTCCTGCCTCCACCTCCCAAGTAGCTGGGACTATAGGCACCTGCCACAACGCCTGGCCATCTTTTGGTTGCAGCTGTCATTGTTGTTTGGCGGGCCCGGGCTGGATTCGAACCCGCCAGTTCAGGTGTATGTGGCTGGCACTTTAGCCCGTTGAGCCACAGGCGCTGAGCCCCAGTTTCTTTATTTTGGGGGATTTTTTGAGGCAGAGCCTTGTTGTATTGCTCAGGCTAGAGTGCTGTAGTGTCAAAGCTTACAGTAACCTCAAACTCCTGGGCTCCTGCCTTAGCCTCCCCAGTAACTGGGTTATAGCCCCTACCAGCATGCCTGGCTAGTTTTTCTCTTTTTTGGTAGAGACAGGGTCTCCCTCTTGAACAGGCTAGTCTTTATTTATTTATTTATTTTTTGAAATAGAATCTCACTATGTCACCCCTGATCAGTAGAGTACTGTGGCGTCACAGCTCACCGCAACCCCAACTCTTGGGCTTAAATGATTCTCTTGCCTCAGCCTCCCAAGTAGCTGGGATTACAGGCACTTGCCACAATGCCCGGCTATTTTTGTTGTTGTAGTTGCAGTTGTCATTGTTTTAGCTGGCCTGGGCTGGGCTTGAACCTTCCAGCCTCGTAGCATGCAGCTGGCGCCATAACCACTGTGCTACAGGCACGGAGCCAATCAGGCTAGTCTTTTTTTTGTAGAGACAGGGTCTCACTTTATTGCCCTTGGTAGAGGGCTGTGGCATCACAGCTCACAGCAACCTCCAACTCCTGGGCTTAGGCGATTCTCTTGCTTCAGCCTCCCAAGTAGTTGGAACTACAGGTGCCCGCCACAACGCCCGGCTATTTTTTTGTTGCAGTTTGGCTGGGGCCAAGTTTGAATCCACCACCCTCAGTATATAGGGCCAGTGCCCTACTCACTGAACCACAGGCACCGCCCAGATCATGCTAATCTTTTTTTTTTTGAGACAGAGCCTCAAGCTATCACCCTGGACAGAGTGCTGTGGCATCACAGCTCACAGCAACCTCCAATTCCTGGGCTCAAGCGAGTCTCTTGCCTCTGCCTCCCAAGTAGCTGGGACCACAGGCGCCGGCCACAACGCCCAGCCATTTTTTGGTTGCAGCCGTCATTGTTGTTTGGCGGGCCGAGGCTGGATTCGAACCCGCCAGCTCAGGTGTATGTGGCTGGCGCCTTAGCCCGCTGAGCCACAGGCACCGAGCCGATCATGCTAATCTTAAACTGCTGAGCTCAAATGATCCTCTGAATTATGAAGGCATTTCCCTGTCCATTTCTTTGGGTTTTTCTCTTTGTTTTTGTTTGAGATAGGGTCTTGCTCTGTCTCCTAGGCTGGAGTGTAGTGCTGTAATCATAGCTCATTATAGCCTCAAACTCCTGGGCTGAAGTGATCCTCCTGCCTCAGCCTTAGTCTCCCATCTCAAGTAGCTAGGACTTCAGGCATGTACCATCAAACTGGCTAATTTTTAAAACTTTTCATAGAGAATGTGGTCTCACTGTGTTGCCCAGGTTGGTCTCAATCTCCTCACCTCAAATGATCTTCCTGCCTTGGCCTCCCAAGGTGCTGGCATTACAGGAGTAAAGCACTGGGCCCTGCCATTTCTCTGTTTTATGTCTAGTGCTTATCACAGTGCCTGGCCTCTAATAAGTATTAAATAAATATTCATTTATATTACTTATCCAAAGTGATTGATTAACCCTGGAGGGATTAAACCAAGTCTAAGTTTATCTTCTGCCTTATAGATAAGAGGTTCTTTTTTTTTGAGACAGAGCCTCAAGCTGTCATCCTGGAGAGAGTGCTGTGGGATCATAGCTCACAGCAACCTCCAATTCTTGGGCTCAAGCAAGTCTCTTGTCTCCGCCTCCCAAGTAGCTGGGACTACAGGCGCCCACCACAATGCCCGGCCATCTTTTGGTTGCAGCCGTCATTGTTGTTTGGCAGGCCTGGGCTGGATTCGAACCCGCCAGCTCAGGTGTATGTGGCGGGCGCCTTAGCCCCTTGAGCCACAGGCACTGAGCCAGATAAGAGGTTCTTAAAATAAATGTTTGTTGAATGAATAATGGAGGAGAAGGAAAGACATGGGGTTCTTTCCCCTACTTTCTTGCCTTTGTGTTTTCATCCTCCCTCTAAGCCCCACAGAAATGGCATATGTGCATGATTAGAATTGGAATCTGGATCCAGCTACAGCTTGTAGGCCTAGGGGTCAGTGCAGATAGGCCCAAGGAGGCAAGCAGTCTCAGTCCCATGTTACATTCTAATAATTGCAAAATGCCTCCTCAGGAAAAACAAGACACCCATGAGATGAAGCATGGTTCACTTTGTTTCTGTCCATGCTAATTCTGGGGGAATAAAGTTGTGAGAAGCTAGGGGATGGGAGCTCCTGAGGTGCTTGAGGAACCTTTCTGTGCCAGTGGTACTGAGAAGCCTTCAATTCAGCTCTGCCCACCTCCACCTTGAATTGAAGGCTTCTCAACTAGGAGAATTATTATTCTCAACTAAGAGAATGAGAAAAAGTCTTTAAAGGTAGCAGCTGAACTCTAGAAGAGAAAACCCAAATTGGCTTACTTTTCAGATTTTATCTACTGTTCTTTCTCTTGCTCATTCTGCTGTAGGCTACTAGACGTGCTGTCCCTCAAATATTTCCTGGGTGCACCTGCCTCTGGGCTTTTGCTTTAGATATCATCCCCTCCTTGGAAAACACTTTCCGTACATGCATGTACCATGCACCATCTCCTTCAGGCCTTTATTCAGTCTTCACCTTCTTGGAGTGGACTTCCATAACTTGTTTAAAATGGCAATTCCTTTACCCTCTGCCCTTGACATTCCCTCCCTTTCCTGCTTTATTTTTGTCTATAGCAGGTAGACCTTTTGACATAGCTGTATATTTTGCTTATTGTTTGTCTGTCTTCTCCCTACTAGAATATACATTTCCTGAGAGCAGGAATGTGAGACTTTTATTCACTGTTAAATGCCTTAGGTTCCAGGGTGATCAGTTAATGGTAGTCACTCAATAAATCTTTATTGAATAAATGAATGAACTCTCTTGGTTTGGCACCTGTAGCTCAAGCAGCTAAGGTGCCAGCCACATACACCAGAGCTGGCGGGTTCAAATCCAGCCTGGTTTGAATCCAGCCCAGGCCTGCCAAAGAGCAATGACAACTATAACCAAAAAATAGCTGGGTGTTGTGGCGGGTGCCTGTAATCCTAACTACTTGGGAGGCTGAGGCAAGAGAATCGCTTAAGCCCAAGAGTTTGAGGTTGCTGTGAGCTGTGACGCCATGGCACTCTACCCAGGGCGATAGCTTGAGACTCTGACTCAAAAAAAAACAAAACAAAACAAAAAAATGAATGAACTCTTTATCTTTCACTTCCAGAGAGGGTAAAGCAAAAATGCAATTGCAAGTAGAATTTCCAGTAGTACTGGGAATTGGCAAATCTGGGTACTAATCTTTTTTTTTTTTTTTTTTTTCGAGACACAGCCTCAAGCTGTCTCCCTGTGTAGGGTGCTGTGGCAGCACAGCTCACAGCAACCTCCAACTCCTGGGCTCAAGCGATTCTCTTGCCTCTGCCTCCCAAGTAGGTAGGACTACAGGCGCCCACCACGCCTGGCTATTTTCTGGTTGCAGCTATCATTGTTGTTTGGTGGGCCCAGGCTGGATTTGAACCCACCAGCTCAGGTATATGTGGTTGGCACCTTAGCCACTTGAGCTACAGGTGCCTAGCCTGGGTACTAGTCTTGATTAGTGTCTTAGAAAATGAATTTTTCTTTCTGAGCTGAGTGTGGTGGCTCACACCTATAATCCCAGAACTCTGGGAGGCTGGGGTGGGAGAATTGCTTGAGCTCAGAAGTTCAAGACCAGCGTGAGCAGGAACCAGACTCTGTCTCTAATAAAAATAGAAAAAGTAGCTGGCCATTGTGGTGTTGCATGTCAGTAATCCCAGCTACTCAGGAGGCTGAGGCAGGAGGATCGCTTCAGCCTAGTAGTTTGAGACTGCTGTGTGTTACGACACCACTGCACTCTATCCAGGGCAACAAAGTGAGACTTTGTCTCAAAAAAAAAAAAAAATTTTTTTTTTCTTTCCTTTTTTATTTTTATTTTTTATTTTTTTTCAGTTTTTTTGGCTGGGGCCAGGTATGAACCTACCACCTCTGGTATATGGGGCCAGGCGCCCTACTCCTTTGAGCCACAGGCACCGCCCTCTTTCTCTTTTTTTGAGACAGAGCCTCAAGCTGTCACCCTGGATAGAGTGCGGTGACATCACAGCTCACAGCAACCTCCAATTCCTGGGCTCAAGCGAGTCTCCTGCCTCTGCCTCCCAAGTAGCTGGGACTACAGGTACCTGCCACAACACCCGGCCATTTTTGTTTTAGGTTTCGGCCGTCATTGTTGTTTGGTGGGCCCAGGCTGGATTCGAACCCGCCAGCTCAGGTGTACGTGGCTGGCGCCTTAGCCCGTTGAGCCACAGGCACTGAGCCCTTCTTTCTTTTTTTTTTAGAATTTTTCTTTCTTGATATAAGTAGGAGAAAATTTCTCACTATAGAATGTTTTATTTTAATATTAATTGTTTTTATTTATTTTTTATTTATTTTTCTGAGACAGAGTTCCATTACAAGTGTGAGCCACGGTGTCTGACCTGACACATAATTTTCACAGAAAGGAACTGAATACTTACAGTGGGTGAGGAGACTGCACTACCCAGCATATGCCCTTTCCTAGCTTTTGAACTGTGGACCATGTAAATGTTTTGTTTTGTTTTTTTCCTAAAGACAGAATCTCATTTGTTGCCCTCGGTAGAGTGCCATGGCACCACAGCTTGCAACAACCTCCAACTCTTGGGCTTAAGCGATTCTCTTGCCTCAGCCTCCAAGTAGCTGGGACTACAGGCACTCGCCACAACGCCTGGCTATTTTCTTGTTGTAGTTGTAGCTGTTTAGCTGGCCCAGGCCTGGCTTGAACCTGCCAGCCTTGGTGCATGTGGCTGGCACCAAAATCGGCACCCTGACCACTGTGCTATAGGTGCTGAGCCCAATTATTTTTATTTATTTATTTATTTTTATTTTTTTCCAATTGTTTTTATTTTTATTATTATTATTATTTTTTTGTAGAGACAGAGTCTCACTTTATTGCCCTGGGTAGAGTGCCATGGTGTCACACTGCTCACAGCAACCTCCAGCTTTTGGGCTTAGGTGATTCTCTTGCCTCAGCCTCCCTAGTAGCTGGGACTACAGGCGCCTGCCACAGCATCCGGCTATTTTTTTGTTTTGCAGTTCGGCGAGGCCAGGCTTGAACCCACCACCTTCGGTATATGAAGCCGGCGCCCTACTCACTGAGCCACAGGAGCTGCCCCAATTGTTTTTATTTAAAAAAAAAATTTACATGTAGCCGGGAGTTGTGGCAGGCACTTATAGTCCCAGCTACTTGGGAGGCTGAGGCAAGAGAATAGCTTAAGCCCAAGAGCTGCAGGTTGCTGTGAGCTGTGACGCCACCACACTTTATTGAGGGCAACAAGTGAGATTCTGTCTTTAGAAACAAAACAAAACAAAACATTTACATGGTCCACAGTTCAAAAGCTAGGAAAGGGCATATGCTGGGTAGTGCAGAGTCTCCTCACCCACTATAAGTATGCAGTTCCTTTCTGTGAAAATCATGTGTCAGGTCAGATGCCGTGGCTCACACTTGTAATCCCAGCACTCTAGGCGTCTGAGGCAGGTGAATTTCTTGAGGCCAGGCATTCTAGACCATCCTGAATAAGAATGAGAGCTGGTCTCTATAAAAAATAGCAAAATTGGGCAACGCCCGTAGCATAGTAGGTAGGGGGCAGGCCATGTACGCTGAGGCTGGTGGATTTGAATCCAGCCCAGGCCACCTAAACAACAATGACAACCACAACAAAAAAATAGCCAGGTGTTGTGACGGGTGCCTGTAATCCCAGCTACTTGGGAGGCTGAGGCAAGAGAATTGCTTAAGCCCAAGAGTTTGAGGTTGCTGTGAGCTGTGATACCACAACACTCTACCCAGGGTGACAGCTTGAGACTCTGTCTCAAAAAAAAGGAAAAAAGAAAAATTAATGGGACATTGTGGTACACACCTGTAATTCTAGCTGCTGGGGAGACTGAGGCAGGAGGACACTTGAGACTGGGTCTCACTTTTTTTTTTTTAAATTAATTTATTTATTGAGGCAAGAGACTTGCTTTGAGCCCAGGAATTGGAGTTGCTGTGAGCTGTGATGCCATGGCACTCTACCCAGGGTGACAGCTTGAGGCTCTGTCTCAAAAAAAAAAAAAAATTAATTAATTAATTTGTTTGTTTTTGTTGCAGTTTGGCCGGGGCAGAGTTTGAACCCTCCTCCCTCAGTATATGGGGCCGGCATACTACTCACTGAGCCATTGGTGCTGCCCGAGACTGGTTCTCACTTTGTTGACTAGGCTGAAGACTGAAATTCCTGGGCATACCAGTTTTTAATGAGTACTACTGGAGTTACTCAATGCATATATAAGCAAATATTAAGTGTTTCCTTTTTTGGCCTGGAAGGAACAGAACAAGCGACAGGTTTTTACATCAGGAAGGATTTTTTTTTTGTAGAGATAGAGTCTCACTTTATCGCCCTCAATAGAGTGCTGTGGTATCACAGCTCATAGCAACCTCCAACTCCTGGGCTTAGGCAATTCTCTTGCCTCAGCCTCCTGAGTAGCTGGGACTATATGTGCTGTCCATAACACCCAGATATTTTTTGTGCAGTTTGGCCAGGGCCGGTTTGAATCTGCCACCCTTGGTATATGGGGCTGGTGCCCTAACCACTGAGCGACAGGCACCACCCAGGATTTTTTTTTTCTTTGAGACAATCTCACTTTGTCTCCTTGGGTTGAGTGTTATGGTGTCATAGCTCACAGCAACCTCTAACTCCTGGGCTCAAGAGAGTCTCTTGTAAAGGAACTGAATACATTTGCCTTTAAGCATGAAAAAAAAAAAAAGAGAGATTCTCTTGCCTCAGCCTCCCTAGTAGTTGAGGTTACAGCTGTCCACCACAATGCCCTGCTACTTTTTTTTTTTTTTTGAGACAATAAGTTTCACTTTATTGCCCTCAGTATAGTGCTGTGGCGTCATAGCTCACAGCAACCTTCAACTCTTAGGCTTAGGCGATTCCCTTGCCTCAGCCTCCGGAGTAGCTGGGACTACAAGTGCCTGCCACAACACCTGGCTATTTTTTTGTTGCAGTTGCCATTGCTGTTTTAGCTGACCGGGCTGGGTTCAAACCTGCCACATTTGGTATATGGGGCTGGTGCTTTACCCACTTAGCCATAGGCACCGCCTGCCCTGGTATTTTTTTTAGAGATGTGGTCTCATACTGGCTCAGGCTAGTGTCAAATCTATAAACTCAGACAATCCATCCACCTCGGCTTCCCAAGTGCTGGGATTATAGGGGTGATCCTCTGTGGTTGGCCTGTAGGAAGGATTTTCTTTTTTTTTGTAGTTTTTGGCCGAGGCTGGGTTTGAACCAGCCACCCTTGGCATATGGGGCCAGCGCCTTACTCCTTGAGTCACAGGCGCCACCCAGGAAGGATTTTCTTTCTTTGTTTTTTTTTTTTTTTTTTTTGAGAAAGAGTCTTACTGTGTTACTCTTGGTAGAGTGCTATGGCATCATAGCTCACAGTGACTTTAAACTCTTGGGTTCTAGTGATCCTCCTTCCTTAGACTCCCAAGTAGCTGGGACTACAGGTGCCTGCCACAACATCTGGCTATTTCTTTTTTGTTGTTGCAGTTGTCGTTGCTTTTAGCTGGCCTAGGCTGGGTTCAAACCCATCAGTCACATTGTACGTGGCTGGCGCCCTACCCACTGAACTATAGGCACCGCCCCTCAGGCTGGTCTTAAACATGTGAGCTCAGGCAGTCTACCTGCTTCAGTCCCCCCAGAGTACTAGAATTATAGGTATGAGCCACCTTGCCTGGCCAAACGGATTTTCTTTTTTTTTTTTTTTTTCAGATAAAATTTATAATCTTTACTTAGTTACACAACATCAAGGACTGGTTAGTTCCAGGGAAGGGCTGCATTTCATTATGTGGGTCAGTTCCCTTCCCCCACATGCTCCACAATGCAACAGAACCAAACAGCATGTTCATCTACAGGAGAATGTTTAAATAATACCGGTCCAATAACTGCCCTTGCTTCTTTGTGCTGTTGGGAAAGGAACAAAAGACAAATGCAGAGAGCAATAAAAACCAAACCCTTCTGCAAAGCCAACTGGGCCCTATCCTCCCAGGGCATTTTTAGTGGAATTTCTGCTGGGTTTTGCCACTCATTCTATCACATCAGTGAGGAAAAGATGCAGAGGGGCAGTTCTGGTCATCTGCATTGCAGTGGAGAGAGAAACCAAACACAACTCGGGCCACAGGTAGATTCTGGCACATTTTTAGATTAGGTTTAAAATGTCACGGTGTACACAGGAAGCAGGCAAAGTTTTTCTTGACAGATGTGATGCCTATAGGCAGAAAGAACGGTCCAATCTACCCTTGGGGAGGAGCTCCCTCGGTAAGGACAGAGGAGCTAGGGGGCCTCAAGGAAGGTGTTGGTTCGGAAGATGGAGGAGACAGTCTTCCCAGTGGCGTTGATGGTGCCTTCACTGTCTGAGCTGGACTCAGAATCGCTGCTCCCAGAGTAGGCGCCCAAGCCTGGGAGGATGCCAATACAGACTGCGGCCGAAGGGCAGTGGATGGAGGGGCCACTCAGGGAAGTGTTTCCAAGAGACTTGCAGGACGAGGCTTCTGCAAAAAAGGAGGAAGGACTGTTACTTCATCATCGTTTTCCATAGTTGAAGGTATATTTATTGTGCCAGGCATGGTACCGAGGGTTTTAGCCACAAAAACCCATGAATCCCTCAAAACAAACCATGCAGCCAGTACTACTGTTACCCTCCTTTTACAGATGGGGAAAAGAAGAAAGAAGTGAAGCTCTAGGAGGCAACGTGACTTCTCAAAGTACAGGGGCAAAGCTGGGACTTGAACCAAGGTGCCTAGATTTTTTAAATTTATTTTTTGACTTCTGTCATCATTTATTTTATTTTATTGAGACAAAGCCTCAAGCTGTCACCCTGGATAGAGTGCCGTAGCATCACAGCTCACAGCAACCTCCAATTCCTGGGCTCAAGTGAGTCTCCTGCCTCCGCCTCCCAAGTAGCTGGGACTACAGGCACCCGCCACAATGCCCGGCTATTTTTTTTTTTTTTTGGTTGCAGCCACTATTGTTGTTTGGCGGGCCCGGGCTGGATTCAAACCTGCCAGCTCAGGTGTATGTAGCTGGCACCTTAGCCCATTGAGCCACAGGCGCTGAGCATGTCATCATTTATTTTAAAAGGACTACATTTCAACATCTACCTCAAAATATATATTTTTTAACATATACCTCTAAGCATTTGTAGGATACCTCAAAAGTAACAAATGAAATGTCTTGGATCATAAAACCATACAATTTAAAAGCTAGAAGGGAAGTTAAAAATTCAAATTGTCTTTTAGCTAAAAGTTTCTTTAAAAACCTAAATTAACTCTTCATTAAATAAAGCAAATGTAGAATCTCTGAAAGAAAGGGAAAATATCCAAATTCTCTTTAACCTCCCAACCTGACCAGACTCTCTTGTTCCCCATATACAGGCAGTTTCCGGGTTATAAACAAGATAGGTTTTCTAGGTTTGTTTTTAAGTTGAATTTGTATGTAAGTTAGAACAGGTACATTTATCTGTTACCTGTAGTAGCCTACTTTTGCAAGTGCAAAGTGCACATCAGTCAAATGTTTATAACTCAGAGACTTACTGTAATATAGCCTATGTTCGTAAGTGCGAGCTGTATGTTAAGTTGGATGTTTGTAACTCAGACTGCCTGTACTCTTGGAGTGTATCTCATCACATTTTGATTTCCTTGGACTCAACAGTCACAGTATTACAGCGAGACTCACATCTAATATAATACCATTCCTTACTCACTCTCAGGGCAGGAGATGGACATGGGGAGATAAAAGACCTCCACATGCTCCCAACAGTTGGGAGGAAGAAAGATTAAGAGAGACATTGTGAGCAACACTAACAATTCTATTCAGTTCTCAACATATCACCATTGCATACTTACTGACCAACATGTCAGCTAGCACAGATACATTTTTAAGGCTGCAAGATACATCAGCTGCAAGAAGGGCTGCTCTTCGCTCAAGGGGGAGATAAGCAATTTAGAAAATGATTTAATATGATCTTTGCTTTCCAATTGTGCTCCTCTTGTACAACTGAGAAAACTGAAGCCTTTTGGGTAACATTTTAAGACCATGCAGAATGTCACCCAGGAGCTGGGACTCTTTTCTTCCCAGGAAATGCAATTAATCTGCCACCCCAATGACAGAAGATCTCAATCTAAAAAATGCAGGACTTGAAGGTTAAAGGAAAAGTTAAGAACTCCCTTCTTTCCTCTAAATGTTTCTGGCCTCATTTAATTACTTCAACATGATATGAAGGTATTATCCCCATTTTACTGATGAGGAAAATCAAATGACTTGTCAAGGCTATAGGGCCACAAAACAGCAGAAAATATTAAACCTGAATCCAAAAATAATGCACTAAAATGATACCTGAGATCACCATGGAGTAAGGGTTCAGATTCACACTTCGCTGCCTCAGGCTGACAAGCATACCACCCTTCTAGGGTTTTGCCTTAGATACACTAACACCTCACTTATCCAGACAACTCAGGTAAATGTGAAAAGGATACAGGGTTCCACCAAGTATATGAAACTAGAAGTAAACAAAAAATACCACTAAGAAGCTAAAAGAGATACCAAACAGTCAGTACACAAAGTTCAGGAGATCCATGTATCTGCTCATCTTTGTAAGAAGCTATGATATGGGGAAAAGAAACTGCTAAAGATAGGCAATGTTAAAACATGGAGATATATATAGTAAAGTAAAACAAGGCTGACCATGACCGCAGAGACAGTCAGTAATAACAAGGTCACAAGAAGGCAAATATCCACAGCAAATATCACAAAAGCTAATTTCTTTAAGATATAAAGTATTCTTACAAATCTGTTTTAAAAAAAAATCAACAACTAAACATAAAATGGACAGAAAGGCTGGGAGCGGTGGCTAAGGCCTGTAATCCTAGCACTCTGGGAGGCAGAGGTGGGCAGATTGCCGAGCTCATGGGTTCAAGACCAGCCTGGGCAAGAGCGAGACCTTGTCTCTATAAAAAAAAAAATAAATAAATAATAGTTGAGTGTTGTGGTAGGCACCTATAGTCCCAGCTACTTCGGAGGCTGAGACAAGAGAATTGCTTGAGCCCAAGAGTTTGAGGTTGCTGTGAGCTATGACGCTACAGCACTCTTCTAAGGGTGACAAAGTGAGACTCTGTCTGGAAGAAAAAAACCAAAAAATGGACAGAAGACACTGAAAAGTTCACAGATAAAGAACAGATGAATTTTAAATGTAAGAAGATAAATAATATAGTAGAGTAGGAAGGAACGTGTGAGGAACAACCAACTTTCTTTGTTGTGGAGGGGATACAGATAAATTTAGCAAAGCCCTTCAAACTTAAATGATATTTCTAAGAGAACATTCACGTCAGCATTGTATACAGTAGCAAGAGACTAGAGATAACCAAAAGGTCCATTAATAGGCGACTGGTTAAGTAAGGGACTACTATTCAATCATTAAGAAAAAAGCATTTCTGTGCACCGATATTGAATGAGCTCCAAGAGAAAGCTTGGAGTTAGCGTTTCTGTGCTAACTGAAAAAGACGAAGACAACAGTATGCAAAAGCCATAACTGGGGGGTGAAGGGACAAGCTCATGTATACACATGACAGTGTCTGAAGAAAAATACATAAAAACGGGTAGCAGTGGCTGATCTGAGAAAAGAAATTGGGTGGTTGGGGAACAGAGAAGACCCACTTTTCACTCCACACTCCTTTGTTCCTTTTGAATTTTTTATTATGTATACATAGCACCAATTAAGACAATTTTTTAAAAAAGGTGAATGAGAAAATTCAGTGAGCATCCTGGGCCATTTAAATTAGACAGAATAGCCTTACATATCTCTGTAACTCTGAAGGCACCCCAGCATTTTAGCTAAGAAGGCTGTAGAAGCCTAGACAAGGGAAGCTAGTCTGTATTCTCTCACTGTAAGTCCCTTAAAGGTCCCTTTTTCACCATTCCACCTCCAGCACATACAGCATAGGCCCTGGCACAGAGCAGGCCAGCATTTACAATTGTAAGAATGCAGGAAAATGTGGTAAAGACATTTCAGAGTTCTACTGCTGATGGAATATGATGATCTGATGCTCTTTACAATTGGGGCCACAACATCAAACTATATCATTCATTACTTAAATACACATTGCCATGATTATGTGTAACATACAGAAAAGTGTGGTTGTTTATAAAAACATACCTTATAAGAATAGGTACATTAAAAAACAATAACTAAAAAAAAAGAATAGGTACATTAGTTACTTAGGACACAAATTTAACACAGAACACTGTTTAATGAGGTAAATCATTTTATTAAGTATAGACACCCTCGATTAACGACAGAGATAAGACCTGAGAGATACATCAGTAGTCAACTTTGTCATTAGGTGACCGCCATGTACCTACACAACCTAGATGGCACAGCCTATTATTCCTAGGCTACACATCTGTACAGCATGTTACTGTACTGAATACTGTTGGCAACTATAACACAATGGTTAAGGATTTGTGTATCTAAACATAGAAAAAGTGCAGCAAAAATACAGTACTGCAATCTTATCAGATCACCATTTATATACTGCCCTCATTGACACTCTATTTTAAACAAAAAACAAGAATCAAGTTCAGCGTACCTATGGAGATCTAGAACTGGCCTAATGGGAGGACTGGCCTAATGGAAGGGCAAAAGCCAGCTATAGAAATACAACTGAGAAATCTGGACCATTGCGGCATCAGAAGAGTGTAAGCGAAAAGACCCAACCTCCCCATTATCTAGAAGGTTTCAAGAAAGAAAAGAGACTGCAACTGTGACAAATTTCATTCCAAAAGCAGTTAACTGTCCAAAAAGAACAAAATGGTGCCCTCTGATCTCACCCATTTGGTGAAGTTCCCTGCCAACTTCTGCATTTGCAGGGCTACATTGTCATATCAAATTAACACTGAAAATTACTATTAGAGAATGTTCTTGGGATTCAGACAGATGCGTGACTCGGGAGTAGATGGGGCCAACTTGTGCATTCATTGGCTCTGCTCAGAGTTTAAGTTCAGAATCTTCAGTGGGGAAAGCCTGAATCTCCAATAGGGTCACAGAGTTATTTTCCAGGGTTCAAGGGTTAAAATTTTCCTACTGCCCTAATTCTTTGTACCCTCAATGAATCCCAGACAATTAAAAAAAAAAAATTCTCCCACTGTTGAGGACAAGACTGTGAAGCAAGATTCAAGGAGCATTCTTTTTGTGAGGCTTTAACTCCTAGCAAAGGAAGCTATTTCTTGCCTAGCTTCTACTGCAAGAATTCAGGGGTAGGAAGAAGAGTTTTAGCATCAGGAAAAAGATGGCTTTAAGGCAAAAAACAAAAGTGTCTGCCTGGCTCAGTGCCTGTAGCTCAGAGACTAGGGTGCCAACCACATACACCAGAGCTGGTAGGTTTGAACCCAGCCCGGGCCTGCCAAACAACAATGACAACTACAACCAAAAAATAGTCAGGCACTGTGGCAAGTGCCTGTAGTCCCAGCTACTTGGGAGACTGAGGCAAGAGAATCGCTTAAGCCCAAGGATTAGAGGTAGCCCTGAGCTATGACACCACAGCACTCTATCCAGGGAAATAGCTTAAGACTGTCTCAAAAAAAAAAAAAAAAAGCGTCTGCCTAAGATAGGTAGTTCAAAGAAACCACACAAATTTTCCTTTCGATTGATTTATTCAAATAGTTCCTACCAGAGAATAAGCACCAGATATAGGGCAACTAGTTTAGATTTAAGATTCTAAGATTCCTATGCCAATCACAGTGGCACATGCCTATAGTCCCAGCTACTCAGGGGGCTGAAGTCTAAGGATTTGAGTCCAAGAGTTGGAGGCTACAGTGCATCATAATTGTGCCCATGAAGAGCCACGCCAGCCTGGGCAACACAGTGAGACTCCATCTCTGGAAAAAAAGATTCCTATCAAAGTTTTAGTTTCTTATATATTAAAAAGATGTCAGTGAATAGAACTTCTACACTGCTGATGGGAGTATAAACTGGAATTTCTCATCTGAAGGGCAATTTGGCAGTATTTACCTAAATTACAGTTGTATATCCTCTTTGACTCATCAATTCAAAGTATTTAACCATCTGATATATTTGTACATGTGAACAATTATGCATGTGCAGGGTTATTACTGAAGCACCAGAATAGGAGAAGAATGAAAACAATCTAAATGGTCATCAACAAAAAGTGGGATAAATATACTATGATAAAACCATACGCTGGAACACTACACAGCCTTAGCAAGGAACGAGGATACTCGTTATGTCCAGTTATGCAATGATTTCAAGGCACAAGAACAAATGAATTAAGCCATGAACAAAAAAGTAGGTTAGATTAAAATACTGCTACTAATGATAGAAAGTATAAAAATAATGTAAGAAGCATTCTTGCCAAAAAAATCAACTTGAATTGATCAAGCCTCTAGATCTAATTACCATTTTACAGGAAATGCAGGGTATAAGGATGATGATACACAATCAGCAAAATTGAGAATGTAGGAAACTCTATAGTACAAAGACCAATTTCTCCACCAATAAAATATAAAGGAAACAAAAAATATATTCAGAAAGGAGGAAGAACCTACAGGTTGAATTAAACTTAAAAGGCATATTAGCCTATGGTTAAGAAAGCATAAAATGGCAATATTTCCAAATTAATCTACAGAGCTCAACAATCCCTATATCAAAATCTTAGCTGTCTTTTCGCAAAAACTGACAAGCTAGTCCCAAAACAATCTTGAAAAGTAAGAACATGGCTGGAAGACTCACATTTCCCAATTTTAAAACTTACACAAAGCTATAGTCATGAAGTAGTGTGGTAATGACAGAGAGAGATGTGTGTGTATATACTATATATATTATTATATATAATACATATATATATATACACACACACACACACACATATACATCTCAATGGAAGAAAAAAAAGTAACTAGAGGTCAAATGATTTTTTTTTTTTTTTTGGAGACAGAGCCTCAAGCTGTCACCCTGGGTAGAGTGCTGTGCCATCACAGCTCACAGCAACCTCCAATTCCTGGGCTTAAGCTAGTCTCTTGCCTCTGCCTCCCAAGTAGCTGGGACTGCAGGCGCCCGCCACAACACCCGGCCATTTTTTGGTTGCAGCCGTCATTGTTGTTTAGTGGGCCTGGGCTGGATTCGAATCCGCCAGCTCAGGTGTACATGGCTGGCGCCTTAGCCCATTGAGTCACAGGCGCCAACAAGGATGCCATAAATCTGTAGAGGAAAGAACATTCTTTTTAACAAATAATAAGAGGAGAATTGCATATCAACACAGAATGAAAGTGGATCCCTACTTCATGCCATATATAAAAGCTAACTCAAAATGAATCAGACAGAAATGTAAGAGCTAAAACTATAAAATCAGTTGAAGAAAACAAAGGTATAAAATAAATCTTCATGACCATGGATAGTTTCTTAGATATGACACCTAAAGCACAAGCAACCAAAGAAAAACTAGATAAACTGGATGTTATCAAAGTTAAAACCTTTTGTGCTCTAAAAGCACAAAAAGGACACTATCGAGTAAAGGAAAAATAAACTACAGAAGGAGAGAAAATATGTGCAAATCATACATCTGGTAAGTTTCTAGTATTCAGAATACATAAAGAACTCATATAACTTAACAAGAAAAAGATAAATAACTCAATTTAAAAACAGGCTAAGAATTTGAATAAATACTTCTCCAAAGAAGATACACAAATGGCCAATAAGTACATGATGTTCAATATCATTAGTCATTAGGGAAATGTGAATCAAAACCACAAAGAGATCCCATTTCACACCCACAAGGATGGATGCAATGAAAAGACAATAAGAAGGATGTGAAAAAACTGGAATCCTCATACACTGGAATGTAAAAATGGGACAGCTTCTTTAGAAAATAGTTTAACAGTTCCTCAAAAAGTTAAATATAGAGTTACCATGTGACCCAGCAATTCCACTCCTAGGTTTATACCCAAGTTGTTTACTCAAAAACTTGTACACGGGGTGGTGCCTGTGGCTCATCGAGGGCACCGGCCCCATATACCGAAGGTGGCGGGTTCAAACCCGGCTTTGGCCAAACTGCAAAAACAGAAAAATAGCCGGGCACTGTAGTCCCAGCTACTTGTGAGGCTGAGGCAAGGGAATCGTCTAAGCCCAGGAGTTGGAGGTTGCTGTGAGCTGTATGACACCATGGTACTCTACCAAGGGCAATAAAGTGAGACTCTTGTCTCTACAAAAAAAAAAAACAAAAAAACTTGTACATGATTTATATTAGGCAAACAGTAGGTGCCTGTAGTAGGTACCTGTATGCAGTCTCAGCTACTTGGGAGGCTGAGGCAAGAGGATCGCTGAGCCCAAGAATCTGAGGTTGCTGTGATCTATGACAGTATATATAATCCAAATGTCTTTGAAATGATGAATGGACAAACAAAATATGGTATATATTACAATGGATATTATTTTGCCACTAACGAAAAGCAATAGTACACACTACAACATGTATAAAATTTGAAAACATTACAGTAAGTGAAAAAAAGCCAGACACAAAAGGCAATGAATTGCATGATTCCTTTTACATGAAATGTTCCAAAAAGGCAAATCCACAGAGACAGAAAGTAGATTAGTGGTTATCAGTGGCTGAGGTAGAAGATGGAATGGAGAATAACTGCTAATAGCACAAGGTTTCTTTTGGGTGTTGGAATATTTTAGATGGACAGGCGCGTTGGCTCATACCTGTAATCCTAGCACACTCTGGGAGGCTGAGGTGGGAGTATCTCTTGAGCTCAGGAGTTCAAGACCAGCCTGAACAAAAGTGAGACTCTCCTACTCTCTACTAAAAACAGAAAAGAAAAAAAAAAATGGGAAGTACATAGTGGTGATGGTTGTAGAACCTTGTTAACATACTAAAAACCACTAATTTGTATGTTTTTAAAGGTTAAATTTTATGGTATGTGAATTATACCTCAATAAAAAGGCATATTAGCCAAACACAGTATCCCGTTGTCCTTGCTTAGATCCTGATTTTTAAAAAACAACTGCCAAAAAAAATTTTTTGAAACAATTGGGGGAAATGAATACTAACCTAATATCGATAATATTTGGTAATTATTATGATTATTATAGATATGACAATGGAATTGCAATCGTTATAACAAACAAAAAAAGATCCTTTATTTTTTAGAGACATATATTGAAGAATTATGAATGAAAGATTCATAATCTTGGAATTGTCTCAAAATATAGTTGGGCAGATATAAATGAAATAAGATTGCTTATGTGTTAAAAATTATTGAAGCTGGGCGGCTCCTGTGGCTCAGCGAGTAGGGCACCGGCCCCATATACCGAAGGTGGCAGGTTCAAGCCCGGCCTCGGCCGAACTGCAAAACAAAACAAAACAAAAAAATAGCCGGGCGCTGTGGCGGGCGCCTGTAGTCCCAGCTACTCAGGAGGCTGAGGCAAGAGAATCGCTTAAGCCCAGGAGCTGGAGGTTGCTGTGAGCAGTGTGACGCCACGGCACTCTACCCAGGGCGATAAATTGAGAATCTTTCTCTACAAAAAAAAAAAAAAAAAAAAAATTGAAGCTAGGTGACAGGGCTTCATTATACTATTATCCCAATGTTTGAATGTTTTAAATTATTCATAATAAAGCATTTAAATAGACATAAAGTTCACTTAAATTAGTTCGCTACTTAAATTACACATGAACTTTATGTCCACCTTGAATGAAAATATATACATATATATGTAATGTATGTATTTATACATAAACAGAATAGCTCTGAACAGAAAAATAATGTATAAATGCTGTTTCCCACTGAGTGTTGTTGTAGGTACCTATATGTAGTCCCAGCTACTTGGGAAGCTGAGGCAAGAGGATCGCTAAGCCCAAAAATCTAAAATCTGAGGTTGCTATGAGCTATGATGCTGCAGCCCTCTACCCAGGGTTACAGAGTGAGACTCTGTCTCAAAATAAAAAAAAAAAAGAAAAATTTACAACTGATGCCACAGAGATACAAGAGATCATCTCTGAATACTACCAGAAACTCTATGCCCAGAAATTTGAAAATGTAAAGGAAATGGATCAATATTTGGAATCACACCCTCTCCCTAGACTTAGCCAGGAAGAAATAGAGCTCCTGAAAAGACCAATTTCAAGCACTCAGATTACAGAAATAAATAATCTTCCAACCAAAAAATGCCCCAGTCCAGATGGCTTCACACCAGAATTCTATCAAACCTTCAAGGAAGAGCTTATTCTCATACTGCAGAAATTATTCCAAAAAATTGAGGAGGAAGGAATCTTTCCCAACACATTCCAAGACCCAATTAAAAAGGAGAATTTCAGACCAATTTCACTCATGAATATAGATGCAAAAATTCTCAACAAAATCCTAGCCAATAGATTACAGCTTATCAAAAAAGTCATACATCATGATCAAATAAGTTTCATCCCAGGGACGCAAGGCTGGTTTAACATACACAAGTCCATTAACATTATCCACCATATTAAGAGAAGCAAAAACAAAGACCATATGATCCCCTCAATAGATGCAGAAAAAGCAGTTGATAAAATCAGCATCCTTGTCTAATTAGAACACTGAAGAGTATGGGCATATGTGGCACATTTATGAAACTGATCAAAGCTAATATCTTACTGAATAGAGTAAAACTGAAAGCTTTTCCTCTTAGAACTGGAACCAGACAAGGTTGTCCTCTGTTACCATTACTATTCAACATAGTGCTAGAAGTTCTAGCCAATATAATTAGGCAAGACAAGGAAATAAAGGGCATACAAATGGGAGCAGAGGAGGTCAATGCTGACGATATGATCTTATACCTAGAGAACCCCAGAGATTCAACCACAAGACTCTTGGAAGTCATCAAAAATACAGTAATATCTCAGGATATAAAATCAATGTCCACAAGTCAGTAGCCTTTGTGTACAGTAATAACAGTCAAGATGAGAGGCTAATTAAGGACACAACTCCTTTCACCATAGCTTCAAAGAAAACGAAATACCTAGGAATATACCTAACAAAAGAGGTAAAGGATCTCTATAAAGAAAATTATGAAATCCTAAGAAAGGAAATAGCAGAGGATATTAACAAGTGGAAAAACATACCATGCTCATG
>CAUYON010036073.1:0-46534 GCA_963573935.1 Arctocebus calabarensis
TTTGGACAACCAGTAGTTTTTGCTGAGTAAAATTTAGCTGACATTTTTGTTATTATTGTTTAAATTTCAAAAACAAATTATATAGTAGATAATAATAAATATGTTTACCTATGTCTCCTTTTTTTTTTTTTTTTTTTTTTGTAGAGACAGAGTCTCACTTTATCACCCTGGGTAGTGTGCCGTGGCGTCACACTGCTCACAGCAACCTCTAGCTCTTGGGCTTAAGCGATTCTCTTGCCTCAGCCTCCCTAGTAGCTGGGACTACAGGCACCCGCCACAGCGCCCGGCTATTTTTTTTGTTTTGCAGTTCAGCCGAGGCCGGGTTTGAACCCACCACCTTCGGTATATGGGGCCGGCGCACTACTCGCTGAGCCACAGGAGCCGCCCACCTATGTCTCCTTTTAAGGAACTTCTAGTATTAGTCCCTGGGACACAGGAGATTATATTATACTGTGAAAACCTCTCTGCAAGACCATATCAAGACTCAAGAAGACAGCTGTGACTACGTTTTAGAAAATCTAAATTTATAATTTCATTTTAGTGGTCCATAGAAACAGGGAAAGGAGGGTCAGTGAGGTTGGCTGCCATTAGTTAGCTAAGGTTTTCATTGGTTATCTTAAGTAACCCCTCACAGCCTCCCTTAAAAGTACTGAATATTCTGTCTATTTTTAAATGAGAAAACTCAGCTTGACAAACTCTGTCCTATGTACTCATCGGAGCCTAGAGTCAGTGAAAGAACTAAGATTCCAAACATTTCCTAAGACCCAAATTCTGTCCCAGTGCATTACACCAGGCTTCCTATTTTAAAAAATTGCTACATGTGGAAGCAACAGATCTTGGCAAGATATGGTTCTTCCATTTCCTCCTTTATCACTCAGAGCAAGTTCAGGAAACATTCTGAAATTTGCTTTTCTTGTTCATAAACTACAAATAGCATTACATACCTCATACAGGGTTGAGAAAGCAAAATGAGATAATGTATGTAAAAATACTGTAAAAACTCTGTAGATGCTGGATACTTTAATAAACCATAAATGTTGTTGAATGATCTCAACCACCTATAGCTTCCAAAATAGTTAAATGAAGAGGATTTCCAACACTCTTCCCTCCACACACACACACAGAAACACATGTGAGATATATATGGTCACCTTTGAAGTCCTTCCCTTTGCCTTTGAGTGACCATAATGACATTCACCAATAGGCTATGTAGCACTTTTGCTACTTTTTTGCAACCTCAATTGTCAGACTTTGTGTGTATGCACATGACACACGAAGTTAATTTTGATTTTTTTACCTTGCCTAAAATAAAAGTTTTGTATAAAACAGGTGCCTCATAGTTACAATTTTGTGTACAATCACTGGATTTGTACACAATTTGTCAGGAGCCTGTCTACCTCCATGAAGTCAAAGAGTGTCACAAAAAACTAAAAAGAATAAATTGATCCTCCCTCTACCCAACACGGTGAAATGGTGTTTCCTTCTGTGCACTCTATTTTCAGAGTGATGGAGACACAATTGAAAGTGTTAAAAGACACCAAAAAAAGAATGAAGAAGATCTCAGGGGACTGATTCCTGAGGAGAAATTAAGGGAATTAAATATGTATGAGTTGGTGAGGCAAAGACTACAGGAGGAAAAAATAATGGCCTCCTGATCCCTGATGGTATGAATACCAAGACAGAAGAGAAATTTTTTTAGCAAGCTATAGCATGATATGACCATAACTAGTAGGGTGGGTGAAATTAAAAAAATATATAAAAGGAAAGGAAAGGAATCCTAATTTTTTGAAATCATATCATATTTACATATCAGATTACCTTCAACCATCATTCTTGTTTACAACACTCACTTGTAATGGTTTCACTGATGTTGAACTGAATAAATATTTTATGCAACCAAATGCTACCATAATCTCAAAATGTAATCATTACAATGTCAAAATTAGTTGTCTTTGAATGTGTATTCTAAAGAGAAATATAAAAGTTTACTGTTTAAGTTTTAGTATATTTAAAGCTATTTTTAGGCATTACAACAAGGAGGACAAAATAATTTTAAGAACACATTCTATTATCACCCATATTCAGTATAATAATTGTTTACATTTTTTTGCTGTATTCAAATCTTTGCAGTTTGGCATAATAAAAAGGCATCTACTATTTCATTCAGCCCACCTACTACAAATCTTACTCTATTCCATTTCTCTGATCATCAAAGGTTTTTTGTCTTTTATAAAGTTGGGGGCTACCTTCAGGTGGCCCAAAAGCAATTGCAAATAAGAAAAATAATGTTGCCTCTGAGACTGAGACTTTAAAACCAACATACAATAACTTAGAGCAAAGACCCACATGGTGTCTAAAGACATAGAATGATTTCCCTTGTAAATTTACAAAATGACACTTGCGGTTATCCTTTAGTTTCTCATGAATTACGTTGTTCTGTATTCAGTATTTTTGGCTCTAGACTGATACATTTGTGTATCATACACTAAACATTGCAGGAAGATAACGATAGCATGAAGGACCTTTGGGTTGTGACAGAGTGGCAATTTCTTTTATGTCGTGACACCAAATTTGATGTTCATAACTGAGAGAAAATACCTTTCACTCATCAGTGGGGAAATATGCAGATCAGTCCTGCCGGGAAACCGTTTACTTTATATCCAAGCCTAGAAGGTCAGCCCAACTCACCCAGGGCCTAGCCGGAACCTCACCCTACTTGCAACATACACACAGACCCCTTTCAAAACTTCATCCTCCCCCAGCCTTCATCTCTTAGCTTTGGAACTGTCAACATCTCTTCTTTATAAGCATCTCTTCTTTTTAAGGCCAATTTTCTTAAGCATTTCAAATCTACCCAACAAGGAGTTATTTCATAGATTTCTAGAGTTGGTAGAAACCTGAGACATAATGCAGTTTGATGACCTCATATTGCACATAAAAGGGAAGGAGGATAGGAAGAGTATTGAAGAGCAACTTTGTATCCATGTAAATAGATGGGAATACATCTCTTGTATCATAGCTGTGGAGTAAGACCTACAATACATGAACCATTTTTAGGAAGAAAATATGATAAAGTGTTCAGTTATCCCACAGGAGGCTGGGCTTAAGTTATGTGTAAGTCTGCCATAAAAACAAAACCCATAGTACATTTATATAAATTCACATATGTATAAATGTATATGTTTATATGTAACACTTTCATTAGCAGTCCCCAAACTTTTTGGCACCAGGGACCAGTTTCATGGCAGACAATTATTTCACGGACTGGGAAGGGGGTGGTTTCGGGATGATCCGGGCGTGTTGCATCTCAACCGCAGATCACCAGGCATTAGATTCTCACAAGGAGGACAAGCTCAGGTACCTCACATGCGCAGTTAACAGCAGGGTTTGTGCTTTTACGAGATTGAGACTCTGGGGCTGCTGCCTGCCTGACGGGAGGTGCGTTCAGGCAGTGATGGGCGTGGTGGGGACGGGCTGTGACACTGACCCAAGGCCCGCACCTCCGGCTGTGTAGCACGGTTACTACCAGGCCAAGGACCAGAACCTGTCTGGGCTGTGGGGGATGGGGATTGAGGACCATGCAGTCACAGTATACTCCATCTCCATGTTTACACGTGTACACGTATGTGTCTTGGACTTTTGAGAGGCAGGGAGCAAGTGGGCAGAGGAAAGGGACAATTGCGGTGCCCAGAGCTGGAGCTCAGCGCGGCACACACGGCTGCGGGCGCTTTCAGAAGAACAGGGAAGCCCAAGAATCAATCTTCTGTGTTTTGTGTTTACTAAATTCTGCTCAACACAAAATGGTCTTAAAGTCGTCCCTTTACTCTTGTACTTGTTAGGGGTCTCTTTGGAGGTAGTATTTATATGCGTTTGATTGCCTGTCTTTATTTTGTTGCCCTTGGAATGTAGGCCTGGTCATTTTATGGATTAAAAATGGTAAAAGGGCTCAGACAGCTCAAATGAGCAGTGGATAATTACAACTAGTGAAGCAGGATAAGGTGGCACCTCCCGTCCCCTGCAGACAGCCAGCGATAGAAATGGAAGCCCTCTCGGACAGTATTTCTTTTGAATCCGAAAGCTCAGGGTACTCCTGTTTGTGTCTGGGTTCTATAAAATGGAGAATCGAAGACCTAAATTGTTCAAGTGGCTTACCTAGGGTTGCCTGTTCCAATTCAGGTTTGCTGTGAGAAACTAATTTCTACCCTTATATTAGTCAATTGTACCCTCTGCAGTATGATTACACCCCCCCACCCCCCCACCCCCCCATCCCCACCCCCGCCTATGGCTCATAAGCATTTGAAATGCCGGCTTGAAATGTTCTTAGGGCCTCAGAACAAAGACAAAGCCAGGGGTTGCTAGAATGCCTTCTTCCTTCAACCCGTGATAACCATAGATTCATAAGTAATTGGCATTTTAAATGACCATGGCCTGGTGTGGCTGGCATGCTAACCTTGTTACTGAACCCCACAGTGACAAAAGTATGGCCAGGAGCCCTTGGGGGTTGAAAAGCAAACCAAGAGAAGCCCGATTGTCCCCCTTCCTCTCCTGCTTTGATGCCAGGTGTTCTTTTCCTCCCTGCTCCCTTGAATTATGCAGCCCTGCCCATCAAAACCCTGAGTCCTCTGGCCTTGCATTAGGCACAATTTTGGTGTTAGATTTAGCTGAAAGACACCAAATTAAGCATGTCTAGAAATGCAAGGGTTTTTTTTTTGTTTTTTTTTTTTGGCACATAACTTCTTATTTAATGCTCTGAGAAACTATTTACTGTGCACCACTCACCAGAGTCCTTCTCTCTGATATTATTGGTCTCTCTTGGGGTTAGGGAGGCAAAGGCTGAACTCCTGAAGCTGAAGTTCCAGGGCAGAAGACAGTTTTGTTTCTTGGATCAAGGAATTCCAGAGCTGAGAATGCGTTTGTTTCCCAGATCAAGGGCTGGCACCGCGGGTGCTCAGGAGTAAAATTCTACAAAGGCTGTGACTGTGAGTGCTCCCGCGGCCTGCTTCTGTACATTGAGCCTTAAAGGAATACAGAAACAAACTAAGCTCATTTTATTGGGTAGAATTTATACCAAGCTCCTGAGGATTGGGAAAGAGAGTAAATAACATTTTCCTTCTTTATTATGTTGCTGCCTCTTATGAACTACCTAGTAGAATGTGAAGCAAGTACACAGTCAAGTTCCAAGTAAATAACATCATTAATTCAAATAGAATAAAGTGTGAAACATGACCCAATCTAAACTATGATATTTAAAAAAAAAAATTAGAATGATCTCATGTGAAAATGACAGGAATGTGGTGTGATTTAGAAATATATGAATCTTCCAGTGTTCCCCAGATAACATTTTTATGTGCTGATGAAATCTATGTAATATATCTTCTTAAAAAAAAATAAACCTCTGCTCATAAAACACCTTTATTAGAGTTTACTGAGTTTAGCGGAAATGGCAGCTAATGTCTGGAGCGCCTATTAAAGGGCAGGTCATTTGTTTGATAGTGATTATAGCATATTATTAAAAATGTGCACCCACAAAATGTTAACAATGCCAGCTTTATGCAGATCCACACGGAAAATAAAACTCTCAAATTGCAGAGATTATATATCCAGTAAAATATTTATTGTTGCACAATGTATTGTTAACTGTGCCGACTGCTCTTCAGTAAGGAGCCACGTAAATGAAAAATTAACCACTGTAGAATAGAAAATAGTTTAAAGTTCTAAAGCAAGTTCCTGTGCATACAAAATAGCTTTATCCTGGGAAAATGTAGTGTGGAAATACTCCAGTGAAGAAGATACTATGGTAGAAGGCTTAGCTGCAAAACAAAACAAAGACCAGTCCTGGAATTGCTAAGTTAAGGGACTCCATGTCCACTCTGGCTGGTCTGAATGCATGATGGTTAAGGTCACATGCACAGTTTGGGGAGATGAAGACATTTCACTGATGCAATTATGTCTCAGCAATCTGAGGCACAAGTCTGCTTCTGTCGTGTTGTGAAATTCTAGAGAGATAATAAACTTCCAGATTAAAGTCTCTTTTCATATTTAGAGAATTTTAAAAAAATAAGTGATTGCCTTACTCACTCTAAGCTTTAGAAACCTCTCTGGTGAAATCACCCTTCAGCCTCAAATGTTACAGTAGAGCGGATTACATTTTTAGTGTTAATCAGAACATTTCATTCAACAGAAATCTCAACATTTTTTCTTCTCATTGATTTTGTTTCTTTCTCTCTCAAAAACTCCGTGTTAGCAGACTTCCTTTTAGATTTTTGAGAAGTGACAATTTTTGTCTCGCGTGTTCTGGCAATGATTTTTTAAAAATAACTACCTCACTTTGCTGTATGCCTAAAGCACTTAAATGGGGGCCAAAAGTACCACATTTTTATCCTTGTGCTACTGAAGTAGCCTAATACATTGATGTGAGTTAGAATCCAACAGGGAGGGAAATCTCACCCTCCAGAAATTGCCGAGTTTGGATGGGCTCTCCTGGGAAGGTTTAATTAAGTTGGTGAATTGGTTTTCTGAGTTTCTGGCAGAGCAAAGGGAAGGAGTCTGTACCTGACAGCAATGACCGAGGGAGCTATTCTCGTGGCCGTAGAGTTTGGAGTGGAGGCTTAGCATTGTCTTTTGTGGGGAACTGCACTCTCATAGATGCTTCCCAGGAAGTAGGGTGCTTCCCAGCATCTCCTAGAGGCTTCCCTGTTGACATGTGGACAATACTGCAAGCTGAACTACCTTCTGTACACTCTCATTCCTCCTTCAGAATATACCAGAACTGTGAAGCATCCAGCATCTTTGAGCACTTGAACAACTTCCCAAATCCTCTTAGCCAGTTCAAAAGACACCATTCTGAAGCCAGGTGCAGTGACTCAAACCTGTAATCATAGCATTTTGGCTGGTTGAGGTGGATTGATTGAGCTCGGGAATGTGAGACCAGCCTGAGCAAGAATGAGACCCTGTATCTACTAAAAATAGAACAAAAAAAAATGGTTAGGCGTTGTGTCAGGCACTTGTAGTCCCAGCTACTTAGGAGGCTGAAGCAAGGGGTTCGGTTGAGCCCAAGAGTTTGCGGTTTCTGTGAGCTATGATGCTATAGCACTCTATCCAGGGCAACAGAGTGAGACTCTATCTCAAAGAAAGAAACAAACAAACAAACAAAAGATGCCACTCTTTTGAGCTTTCATACTATAAATATCACATAGAGTCAAGGTAAAAAATACTTTTAGAAAGCATTCTCTTGGTGCCTAGTCTTGGAGTTAATTTCATGTACGTCTGCTAGGACTATGAGCTACCTGAGAGCAGGGGAAATATCTTAATCTATTTATATTGAATGTGTCTGGTGATAGTAGACGGTCAATAAATAATTGTTAGAAGAGCAAAGAATGAATAGATGAATGTACATTGCTACCTCTTTCTTTATCTCCCATGCTAATTTTAGTTGACAGTAGCATCTTGGAAATGCAACATTAAAAGGTAGGGGGAAGTAGGTGAGTATAAATGGCAGCCCTTAACGTCTTTGGAGGGAAAAAAACTTAGAAGACTTTTTACTATCCTAGAAACAGTGTCAAGATACTTTATTGACAATAATACAGCTAAAAAAATTTTCTTTATACTTAAATTATCTGAAGGAGCTTGTGGAAAACATGGAAATAAGAACTTGTCAAATTTGGTGTTTTGCCAAGAGCTAAACATCTTTAGCCATCCCTTCCAGTCCTTGCAAAGCTGGTAGTTCAAATGGTACAGGTCTACTCGTGCTTATCTGCCAAATAAGCAAGCTTCATGCAGAAACAAAATATATATATTTCCCAGGGGTAGAGCCAGGTTCCTTCTTTTTACTCTAACTACAATGAACAAACTTGAGGCCCTGGAGGAAACTATCACGTTTCAGTTTTTTCAAATTCTAGAAAGTACACTCTATCTTTCTCTTTAAAGCAAAAACAAATATAAAACAGCAGAGCAGTGGGAAAACATTTCCTTGACTCATTACTGGAACAGACTTTTCTAAGAAAATCCCAATAAATGAAGATAGCAAGCTCAAATCTGGCTTCTTCCTGAACCTGTAAAAGTAGATGACAGTCCATCTGATACAGTACATCACACAGTGCTCACTATTATCAGCCAGTCCCACAGGGAACAACACAGGGATTACTTGCTAAAACATCAGTTGCATCAAGCTTCTGATAAATTCTATACAAGCTATAGGCGTAGACACTTAAGTGTAAAGTAAAAAAGAATTGGGATAACGAGCTAGATGACTTCCAGGTTCCAAGCCTAACTAATTGTAGATTTTTACCTATTGAAGAAGGGAGTCTTGAAGTCATTGTGTTTGCCCTAATTAAAAAGATTGTATTAGACTTTTCATAAGTATGGAGAAAAATATTTTCATTTGGTAAAACCAAAAGATTGTACCAGATTCGACTTTGTGTCCAAATGGTTTCTGTAATGTTATAAATTCACTTAAATATCAATTGCATGCTCCTTCCAAATAAAGGAACTCCAACATGAATTCACTTTTGAATTTCAGTGAATTCCAAAATGAATTCAAATAAATAAATTCTATGATACCGGCATCCAGTCTGGTTCCTAGAATAGAGTGAATGTGTAATATATTTATGTTTTTTGCACGGAATCTACAGCAAATTTTTCAAAAAGAAAGAGGTAAACAATGTTTCCAGCATTTTAGAATGCAGTATTGCTTTTAAGAAGAGAAGTGAAGGATCAATTCATATTTTACACCTTCATATTGACTTTTTTTTCGAATATCATAGTGTAACAAGGAGGATGCAAAATAGTTTATGGAACTGCTTTTTAAGCTTCTGCTTCTATAATAGTCTTTAATCATGCAGAAAAATTATGTTAAAAATGTCCTTCTAATATTGAGTAACAGCTGTGCTACACATTCTGCTGGTACTAGCAATTCATAAATTAAAATAACTGGCAATTTTGCACTAAATTTATGTCAGCAAATGCCTGGTCAATGTAAGATAAGGTGTTAAATCATAAACATTAAAGAAATCTTCTAAAACAAAAGACTAGCCTCATTCATTTCAATGGTTTAAATAAATGGTTAAACAAACCATCCGATACATTGTGAGATACTTGTATTTTTTGCCTTAAGACATCTAACAGATGAACTTTAATTCATTACTGAAATTCTTTTGATTGCTAAATGATAGTCAGAGGTAATTGTATATCTCAAAATTAGATGCCTCCTGCATATCCCAGATACAACACAACCAAAGGTTGTGTTTTTAAGATGCTCTAAGAAGTGAATGCCACAACTGATTTGTGTTTATTTACTGCTAAGTCTGTGGAAGTAGTATATTCTCTAATGCTCTATTTGTAGAATTCTCTGCTAATATTTATTTCTACAGGCAGGATCAGTAGCCCCTACTTTATTTATTTGGGATTAGTGCCATAAAGGATAATATTCCAAAAAGTTTATACATACAAATGTTCTAGTTTTGATGCAAGGAAAAAGTAAATGAGGATGTAAAGGGTGGGGAGAAACCTACAGAAATATAATGGAAATAATCACCCTTGCAAAAGTACATCCTCGATCAAAAAAAAAAAAAAATCCACTTGTTGACAAATTCTGATTGTCATTTAAATCCAAAAACGAAGAATTCACTTTTCTGGCATATAATGGCCCATGATTTTCAAGCAGGAAAAGTTTAGCCTGGTTTCAGTCTTCTTTCAAGTTACATTCAATATCTGACGGCAATGGAGTGGTTTCGGAAGTTCAGAGGGACTGTGTGACTCAAAATGTTAGACCCAGACGAGATTTCAGTCACATAAAATAGTGACCAAAAGTATTGTCAAACATGCTCTGTATTTCTTATGAAAAACATCAGAACTCCCATATTTTCCATACAGATCTGTTAAACACTTCTCATGAAAACACCCAGAACTTGCGAGTTAACCACCTCAGAATGGAGAAGACACTGCAGAATTGGAAGGAAAACTGAAATTATTTCCTACAATAATTATGGTTACCATGTAAAGGCCAAGCCAACCTGAACAATTAAATTATATAGTGAGATATAAATTTAACACACATTAAGCATTATAATACATAATTAGTAGAAAGTTTGAGAGGAGTGATGGAACATTGGAGTAAGTACCGAGTGCTAATATCTTCATCTCTTATAGTAAAGATCAATCAATACTGCTTAAGTTTGAAAAACACGTTATTAAAAATGACACCTCAAATGCAGTATTTTTCACAATTTCTTAGGATTAGAAGTTTCTACTGCAAAACAATATCTTTTGGTATGATGGTAGAATAGTGTTTGAAGGTAAGCAATCTTCTATTCCTTATGAAATAGTTTCTGTAAAATCCAAGCACATAAAATTTAATTATTTTGTTAAACATTATACAGTGTATCCCCCCAAATCACCATACATACATATATAGGGATAACGGGAAATTGTAGTTAAATGTACCATTATTTACAAAATGTTCATTACAAAACTTCATAAAGTGTTTATAAAATATTTCTCTATGTGTTGGTATATAAATATAAAAATATTAAAATTATAAAATATAATATGAGCTTGTTAATTTTTTCTATGTGTGGTGATCTTTGGGACACCCTGTAGTTTAGTGTCATTTTATACATTTTCTTCTCTTTCTTTGTTTATCTGCCTGGCCATTCCTCAATCCTGCCTAACAGTAACATAGGTAATAGAAGAAATATTTTACTTTTTTTCTCTATAACTTTCTATTGATTTTTAACATACATGTGTAATATTTATTTAAAAATATAGTATAATAAATTTCCCCCCAAAAGAAGAAAAAATTAATAACACAACAAACCATGCAAACTTTTCCTGAGTATCAAAGTCCATTTTTCCCTATAGCCTTAGAGCAGGTGTCCTCAAACTTTTTAAACAGGGGGCCAATTCACTGACCCTCAGAAGGAGGGCCGGACTATATTTAAAAAAAAAAAAAAACTATGAACAAATTCCTATGCACACAGAACATATATTATTTTGAAGTAAAAAACAAAATGGGAACTAATACAATTCACACCGCTGCATGTGGTCCGCGGGCCGTAGTTTGAGGACACTTGCCTTAGAGGATTTGATAGGCTATAGCCTTTTTAACTTCATAATATAGCTCATCTTAATGTACATTCACCTGGATATTATATTTTTAATTTAAGGACTTTGGTTTTTAATTCATCAATTAAAATTTTTTTAAAAGATATGCAAAGTATTAAAATGATATAATAAAGGCAACAATCTTTTACTTCACCTCTTTCCCTTTCCTGTCCTGGGGCCTAGGGAAATTCCCCTCAACCATTATCACTGGAATTTTCCTTCTTACCTCCTAACTCCAACTCTTTCTCTCTCTCCTTATCTCTCTCCTAGTCTCCTTATGACACTATCGTATCTCACTGAAACCTTGACCTCCTGCGCTTAAGCAATCCTCCTGCCTCAGCCTCACAAATAGCTGGGAATAAAGGTGTGTGCCCACACACCTGGCTAATTTCTAAAAGTTTTTTTGTACAGACAGGGTCTCACTATGTTGCTCACACTTGTCTCCAACTCCAGGACTCAACTGATCTCCCAAAGGCTGAGATTACAGATGTAAGCTAGCATGACTGGCCTTCTTTCTTTTAAAAAATTTTTTTTCAGCATTAGACATGTCGACTGGTTTAGTCTCATAGATGAGACATTAACTAATATACAGAGTGCCAAAAAAAGTATATGCATTTTAAGATAGAAAAATACAATATTAAAATTTTCATCCTCAATATATACCAATAACATTTGTTATCTTGTATCTTGTGTCTCTTGTAATTACAGAAGTCAAACATGATTTGAGTATTACAATTCCCTAATTAACCCACTACCTATATAATTATAAAATATTTGATTGATTTCTCCACTAGTTACATCTCTACCTCAAACAACTTAATTAGAAGTTCATTTCTTTTCTGGTCTTGCTGATTGTTCACATGTTTGGCATGACTCAGAAAGTAGCATTTCCTTCTTTTCTCTCATGCACTTCCATTTTTATTATGTTAATTTCTATCATATTTTCCATTTCTATCGTATTTTCCATTTGTATTTCCATTTTCCTTTTGTTGTTTTGACCAGTAATGCTGATAACATCCTGAAGGTTTTTTTTCTTTGTTTTATTTTGATTTTTCTAGTTCTTTTGCATCTTCAGATAAAGCTTATAAGCAGCTTTCAGTTTCTAAAGGTAAGGCCTGTTGGGTTGTGTTGATTCCGTGGATCAGTTTCTTCACTGATGGTTTATAGGACTGAAGATAAAGGTAGTGGATACCATTTAGTAAATCTCTTCTTAGGAATTTGATAATTATCAAGCAATTGCAGAAGTTATTTATTTCATTATCTAATTGCTGCTAGCATAAAGAGATTCAATAGATTTTTGTATTTTGGTCTTCTACTTGTGACCTTGCTAAACTTTAGCTGTTTATAGATTTCCTAGCTGTTTGTAGATTTCCTTGGAATTTCTTTGTATACAATCTTATTTTCTGCAAATTGAGACACTTCTTTTTCCTTTCAAATATTTGTGTCTTTTATTTCTTTTTCTTACCCCAAAACTTGGCTCAGATCTCCAGCATACTGGTGAACCTAAGTGGTGATGGTGGAAATATCTGTCATGTTTATGACCATTGGGGATATCAAGATAATCATATTATTCTTTTATTTTACTTATTGATTTCTTTAAATTCTTACCTTGCATGCATACAAAATGCCACTTATTCAGATTGATTTATCCATTTTATATAGCACTGAAATTGGCTAATATAGTTAGAAATTTTGTGACTATAGTCATGAAGAGAATTGTTCTGTAATCTTCTTCCTCTGTATGCCAGGTTCATGCTGGCCTCCACTGTCAGAAAGAATTCTCCAGGTGTGGAAATTTCTGTTTGAAATGTGTGGCAAAATTCACCAGGGAGATGATGTCAGTGTATAGCTCCTGCCTTCTTGTGGGTTACAGTATTACATTGTTTAGAATTCTATTTTATCAATAATGTTTTCTAAGTGTATCTCTCATATAGCTTTCTTAGTGGCTGTTCTATATTATATCTACAAAATATATCATGATCTACAGGTGACATCATCATACTAGTTTGCGTGAAGTATGGCAAACCATTATATTGCTTCACACTCCCCTGTTCACGTTATAATTGTCTAAAACATATTCCTCTGCATACACTAGAGCCACATCAGTGTTATGATTTTTGCTTTGACCATGAAGCACAATTTAGAAAATTGAAGAGAAAGAAAGCTTAAAGTATTTATCCATATTTTTGTTTACAGTTTTTCTACCTTCCTGATACTGCAACATTCTTCTGGTTTTTTTCATTTGTTTCCTTTCCCTTTAGATTTACTTTTTCTAGGTTTTTTTTTTTTTTTAGGGTAGATTTGCCACTGACAAATTTTCTTGATTCTCCTTCATCTGAGAATATATTGATTTCCTCTTAATCCCTAAAGAATATATCTGAGGAATATAAGGATTCTGGGTTGATGGTCTTTCTTTCAGCATTTGAAAATTACTGTGCCTCTACCTTGTGGCTTCCACGATATTTGAGAGGAATTCACTGTTATTCAAATTATTTTCCCTCAGTAGGCAAGGTGTCATTTTTCTCTGGTCACTTTCAAGATATTGTCTCTGTCTTTAGTTTTCAGCATTTTAACTATGACATGTCTTGACAGGTATCTTTGGGTACATTCTGTTTGAAATTCATGTACCTACTTGAACCTATGGGTCTATGTCTCTTATCAAAAGCTTTCAGCCAATATTTCGTCAAGTACTTTTTTAGCTCTGGCCTCTTTTTCTCCCAGGACTTCAATGACACAAAATTTAGATAATTTATTGTAGTCCCACAGGTTCTTGAAGCTCTGTTCACTTTTCCAGTTGGTTTTCTCTATGTGATTGAGTTAGGCGGTTTTCATTATTCTGTCTTTAGTTCTCTAATTCTTTCCTCTTTTTCCTTCATTTTGCCTTTGAGCCTATCTACTGAGCTTTTCATTTATTGTGTTTCCCAGTTATAAAATTTCCATTTGTTTTGCTGAACTTTCTTTGCTGAGGCTTTGCATTTTCTCATTCGGTTCATAGTCACCCATTAATTCTTTATAATTCTTTTTTTTAACCATGCTGCTTTAAAATTTTTATCAGCATATTCAAAGACTTTTGTTATTTTACAGTTAGTATCCATGAATGTCTTTTCATTCAGTTTGAGGTCTTCTTGGTTGGTATGAAGAGTGATGATTTATTGTGATCTGTGCATTTTTATAATTATAAGATTCTAGAACTTACTTAAAACTTCTCTTTAATTTAGCATTCTCTGACAGAGCTCCGGCAAGGAAATTCAGGGCAAGAAGGACAACTACCCAGATTCCCTACTGAGCCTTAGTTAATATTCTAGGTGGAAAGGGATTCTTTGTTGGTGCCAGGTGGCCGTGAATCTCACCACAGAGTCTACACAGTTTTTTCTGTGGTGTTTGCCTGGAATAGGTTAATTATTATCTTGCTAGGCTGCCTGTTTTCTTATCTTCTAGCTAGAAGGAACAAGCTTTGCTGAGGCTTTCTTTGCACTTCTTGTACTTTAGACATGCTGACTTCTGCAGCTCCAAGTTTAGAATATCAGAGGCTGAATGAAAACTAAGAAACTCACCGCTGTGTTATGAAGGGCCTGAAGTCTCTGTCCAGTCTACTCTCTTTTCTTTACCTTTCTGAGTCTTCTTATGTTTGTTATTTCTTACATTAGGTCTAGGGATTTAGTTATTCTTAAGAAGAAGAATATGGCAAAGTCTATCTACTCCATTTTCCAGAAATTAAACCATCCAATTAACTTTTAATTTCAGGTTTTTTAATAAAATAGTTCTAAAATGCTCATTTTGTTCCCATATTAGACTCCATTTTAATTTCTCCATCTTTTTGTGCATTTTTCATGTATTCCTCTAATATAGTTATTTGCCAGATATTTTAATGTCTTGATCTACAAATTCCAACATTTGAATCTATTTCTATGATTGCTTTTTCTATTGATTAGCATTTATTTTATATTGCTCCTTTAAATATCTCTTAACTGATTATTGTTAACAAGACATAGTATTTAAAAGATCTCCATAAGTGAAGCATATATTGCTCCCCACATGGGAACTAGGCAACCAGACAATGGCACATGAAAATGACCACTTCAGTCCAAATGATTAAACTGTGTTGGAACTGGGTTGTGGGTTTTTTTGTTAGTTTCAACTTACCACTTGTTTCAAATATTTTTAGAGGAAGATCTTTTCTTCATGTATTGCAATCCCTTTTCTCTTGCAAGATCTAAGAACTGTAAGACCATAGAGAGCTCTTATTGCTTTCTGGTCCTGACTTATCTTCTGCTCTGCCACGGCAAAATATTCAACAAACGTCCTATGGGGAAAAACCAACAAGAAGAGAGAATGAGCTTTGTGTTTGGGGATCCTATAGCTCTAATATGTCATCCAGCCAACTCCCAGTGTCATTAAATCTCTTGTTTCTCCTTATGCCAGGAAGGTGTCTGTGCCTTTGGCAGGCCTGATTTTCAGCCCGCCTTTACCTAGCCTTGGCAGACCCCACAGAGAAGAGAGTGGCAGGCAATCTCCACTTACTTAGAAATATTCTGCCCTTGGGATGTAATTTCTTCAGACATTTTTACATCCAAAGTTCTTGTATAATGTTAAAAATACGTAATTTTAATTCTTTTTTTCTCTATTACAGTATAAGTAACACAGCAGGTACATTGCAAATTTCTGTATTCCAGGGGAAGCTGGAAGTCCTAATATGATGTTTTGAGAAGGTAGTAAAATTTTATGTGATTTTTTCATTGATGACTTCTAACAGTTACAAGCTAATGAACTGCATTTGTATTATGACTATACAACAATTAGTACAAAGAGTCAAGTAATATGCTAGCTTTAGATTTTTTCCTCCCAGGATTTAATACATATCCACTTTGTAACTCATGGAAAATAGTTCTATGGTTAAGTCCAAGGTTTTTTTTTTAATTTTATACTCCACAAAATTTTTTTGCTCTATTTTTAGTTGGTCTCTCATTTTACTTACTGCATCTAATTATTCTTCCCCAGTCCTTTCACTCCAGCTAGCTCTCTAGTCCCATTTTCAGCCACAACTTTGGAATTTTCTATGATCTTCTGGAATATCTGTTAGTCAGAGCCACAAGATTATCTTTGTCTTTTATATTTTACTTAGTACGTACTAAGAACAGACTAAATATAAATACAGACTAAATAAAATACTTCTAAACTATTTTCTAGGAGATTTTCTTCATGTAAATAAAATTTATATAAATATCTATTGACGTATTCAAATTCAATTATGCTTTCTTATTTGTATTTGATATTTTTTCCCCTTTCAGGGAAGCCTACTCTCTTTTATTAAAGCAATATTTTCCAAATTTCTTTAGGGGCATTAATTTGAATATTTTCAAAGTATTCTTCTATTTCTCAAATATCTCCTTTTCCTATGGGAAGTCCCCCCCCCCTTTCTTTAAAATAGGTATTTGGATGTTTCCCCTTTGCATTTGGGGATTTTTGCTAATGCCTAGAGACACTTATGGTCCATTTAATTATGACACTATGACAAATATGACCATGAACCCTGCGTAGGGCTTGGCAGATTTTGCTTAGCATGATCAGGCCGAGAACAGGTGTTTAAGTTTTTTGATCCCTAAGTGCCAGAATATGCATTGCTTAGTGCTCAGGTGCCCTCTCCTCCACTGGCAACCCTAGTTCTCCCTTAAGGAGGCGGTAAAATTTATTTAAAGAGACTTACTGAAACTTTTTGTCATTTTTCTCTTCTTCATGTGGACTAAATACTCATATGCCAGGGAATGTTTGTGAAGACATAAGAAAGAATCAGAGAGATTAACTGATTCTTCTGCTGTCTTTAATTATATCTCATTCCTACTCTTTGTAGACAGTATGTCCACCTGTCAAACCCTACTGCGATTCCGCAGAGAAAATCTGTTTCATGGATTTTGGCTGAAGTGTCCTCAACTTTGTTTTTCTCTGTTTTGCTTTAATTGGTCATCAATCCCTAAGATGGTTTTTGTTTGTTTTTCCAGAAAGAATAGTTCTATGAAATAACTAGATTGATGTACTCTTGTTCTACCCCTCTTTGTTTTTTGGTTTATACTCCTTTATCTGTGTTTTCTTTTATTTGAAGCTGTGTGAGTATAGAGAAGGAGAAATATATACTCATTCCACCATCTTGAAAGAAAATATTTTTAAATTGTTTGAAAATTCTCCTTTATTCAATCATAAAATTACTTTATAATTATATAGTTATTTCTGAGCTATAGTCACTATCCTATTCTCTCTGGAGGAATGAAGAGACACAGCATCTCTAAAGCCATTCTAATTAAAGAAGAACTATGGTATTAAAAAATAATTTCATCTACTTGTTATGATTTTGGGAGACAAAATGAGATTTGCTCAGATGGTAACTTCCCTCTCTATTCCTCTCTAAATATTTTAATGCACTAAATATAAAAAAAACTCAAAAGTACCTATGAAAAATTATAAACGCTTAGCTAAATATATATGTACATTTACATATAAAATCTGAAATATGCAGGGTAGCCATAAAGTTCATATGCAATTCAAAATAGTGTACAGTTTAAAATTGCACATGAACTTATGACCACCCTGTATATACCTGTTCTTCAACTAAAATCAAAACTATATCAAAGAGTTAGAGACAATTAGACAGAGGATGATAAATTATCCACTGATAAGTTGATTCTTCTGAGATAAAAGCATCGAAGCATTGAAGAGAAAAAGAAATCAATATAATTTCCTAGTTCCCATCTACATTGTGCATTTCTTCTGTGTGACTCACTTACTGTCATTTCAGTTTTATGTACCAAAATATGGCATCTCAGTGGCTTTACAATACAAAGGATATGTATTATCTCTGAAAACAAGAAGCCCATGAGACCTCTAAAGGTCATTACCATAGTCAAAAACTCAATTTCATTCTTTCCAATCAGTCATCCTCAGCATATAGGCTTATCTTCTATTATTATGACATGGAACATGACAATGACCACTGAAAGGAGAGCCATTTGTATGCACACATTTGGTCTCCTGATCTATCCTTTTATACTTCACTATATATAAAAGAAATGTAAGGGATGGGTGGCAGAGTATGGGTGAAAAGATAATAAGACACAAGCAACCTTGTTCTCATATTCACATGGGAATATGCAGTAATGAAAAGGAGAGAGAAATGTCACATTTTTTCCCCTGAGCACAAAAAAATCCACGTGGCCATTGAAAGCTCTAAAGAGGGCTCTCCTATCTTTGATCTTTTAAGAGTGCTAACACATCAGCAATGTTGGGAGAAGGGCTGATAGGGTGAGCAGGAGGTAGTACACCACAAATATAGCTGATGTATGAAAGAATATGGGAGGAAGAAGTAAAGATTTCTCATGATCCTGTCACATCAGAGGCATCGACATCACTAGAGTTGTTCTACAAAATAAGGAGGAGAAAATGACAGATGTCTCAGAAAAAGCTGACAGGGCCCACTCTGGAGTACATGTGACGTGCCCTCTCAAGATTTCCTTTTGTGGAAGATGTTCTGTACTAACAATAGAATAGAAGTCAGACCCATTTTAGAGATATATCTCCTTGGGTGAAACTATTTCTTTTCCCTTCTATGAACTTCTTTCAATAAACTTTTACGTTGAATTTATAGTAGAATGGATGACTAACCCAATTGTCACTTCATGTATGACATTGTTAAAATATTTTGTGATTTCGTTTTTTAAGTAAGAAGCCATAATATTATACAAATAACTCTCCATTAACAGAGTGATGAGGGAGTAGGTAGCTGTTGGAGAGACTATGAATGACCTCAACTCATAGATAAAGCATAAAGTAGATTAGAAAAACAAAGAAGGGGGAATGAAATTCTACATTCCAATTTACAATGAAACACTCTCCTTTGGAAATGGCCTTGGTGTGCATTGTACAGGGTGTATCCTCAGTAGCCATGTCTCTGCTACTTGACTTTGTACTCCTTGGCATAGAAGGGGTCATATTTGAAACATGAAGGCAGAGAAATAAGAATCAGGAAGTCATTGGAATAGAATCAACAATGCCTAGTGACAGACTAAGCATCTGCTTAGAATATCAGCAAAATAGAGGCAGTGAAAATTGGCGAAATCTGAAATATTGCATGTCAAAATGAAACAAAATATTAAACATTTAAAATTTTATATTCCTCAAAAAACCCAAGGTGGTAGTAAAAGAATGAGAATTTTTTTAGCTTTTAAAATATTGTTTTATTGATAGTGATATATATGTGTTCATATACAGCAAAACTATATATAAGGTTTAAATTACATAAAGGGAAGTCAGTTCCCTACATTTTTCAGAGCTTAGTTTCTGTAAAGCTCTTTAATTTTTTATTTCTTATAAAGTTCTAATCACTTCTTCAGTTTAAGTTCCCATAGCCACCTTGATCTCTGTTCTTCCTGATGTGCAGATATTCTGTTTTCCTTTGATTTCCCGAGCTCATCTAGTATCCTTCCAAAATCCATTTGTTTAGGAACCTCCAAGGTTTATTAAGACTATAAAAATCAGAAGTAAGGAAATATAGATCTCCTATACTTGTTCAATGTCCTACAGTTTACAAAGTGCTTTCATACAACTGTTTCATTCTTTCAGAACCCTAGGAGGTACTCTCTCTGTCAAATCAAACCAGATGGCTTAGAAACCTGATTAAAAATAAAGAATATAGATAAAATGGTAGGCTAAAGATATATATCCTGGAGTCCAATTCAGGCAAAGCCAAAAATCTAACATAGTAGAACCTTTGTAAGTTGACCATCTAAGAGACTGTTAACAAAGTGGTCAACATACAGAGGTGATCAACATAAGGAACATAATTATGTACATGTACTTTCTTGTACAGCTTTCTAAAAAGACTATCATATGAAATTATACATAATCAAAACACAATAAAATAATGCATATCATTCAAAATTAATACATTTACTAATTTCTCTTGGTTTAATCTCTCTTTCTGAAAAAGAATCAATCTTATTCTTATTACAAACATAAGTGGAGAAAGCAGTCTCAATGCTGGCTATACACTCACCTTACCTGGGCATTTCTCCACAGCAACCGACTCCAATTGCATCATCAGATGCCTGGCATCCTCTTCTTTTAGAGTCTCTGCAATTTCTTCATCATCTTAGCTTACTGTTTCCTCTTCACCAGCTGCTTCATGCACTTTTACACTGGTTTGTACTTTGGTCAATGGCATTTGGAAAATTGTTTCTGGGTCAGGTTCATTACCAGTTTCCACCTCATTATCTGTTGCAACAAAACAGTAAAAATGTATTCCTTCAAATTCTGCCGTGGGATGCCAACTGTCTGATGGACCAAAACACCGTACTGATGGGTTGTGACAAATCTAACTTTCTTGAAACACTTCAGTATCATTTCTGGCTGAACTTTATTTCAAGCAGAACTGATCAGAGGACAGAAACCAGATAATTAACTGATACAGCAAATGAAGTTACTTCCAAAGGCGGACCACCAGTTTGTGTCTTAGTGACAACCCACTATAAGAGCTGGGCCCAGTAGTGCATTTTGAAAGTTTTTGTCATGCCTTAGTCAAGAAGTTGGATTTTGAGGTAATTTTTGGAGTCAGAAATTTCAATATTAGGTTTTTGAGATGATTTACTTGTGAGTGGCCAGGATAGTTGCCTATTGTCAGTAGAATAGACGGGTTTCTTCCTCTTTTCTAGGTTGATACTACCTCCTCATTTCTCAAATAGGACACCAGTTATCTTTGCATATTTATTTGATTTCCAAGTGATGGGAAATTCTTCTGGGCTTCAGGTTCTTGAAGGTTCATGGGTTTGTCAATCACCAAGGGCTTTTCTCTGGTTGAGCTGGCACCAAGCAAAACTGAATCATTCTTTGGAAGTTTTCCACTCTTATATTTGTAACCCTTCATGACAAGGTTCCTGTCAGGTATCGTCTTGAAAAAGAGCTCACACTTGTCACGAATTTTCAATGAACTATTCCACAAGTTCTACCAGAACTATATTGGTCCCACCACACTAGACTTTCTGGGAGATCTCGTGTCACAGTTTAAATTTCTTGAGCCAACCACTTGATGCTTGGAAATCTGACAGCCTGAACTCCTGTGCAAAATTTTAGCAACTTCTTGGACATCAGCATGGAGACTGGGGCATTACCTGCCCTCATTTGTTTGAACCAACTTAGTGTGGCTTCATTGATTTTGATAAGGGAAGTTTTCCTCCTTTTCCTCTGTAGGTTCCTTCTTTCTTTTCCATATCTCTCCAAGTACTCATGTTAATAGTTTTATATTACTTCCTAACACCTAAAAGTTCTACCCTTTCTTTGACTGCTACTTTCCAGACAATGTAGATAATCTTTGTCCTTCAATGTCAGCTCTTTAAGTTCTTTCCTTTGGGCATCATATCTTAACTAACCATAACATTTTTTAGTTTGTAGGATGTACCTACTGGCCAGACAAGTCCTTCATGTAGAAAAATATCTTCCACAACACATGATAAACAATAGGACATTAGGCCTCATCCAACATATGCTATAATAAAACCTGAAAAAGAACTTATACTGAAGAAAAAATAAAACACCTTCTACCTCTTGATGTAGAGTGAACTCAACTGGTGAAGTTATAGAGCATAAATTAATATTGTGTGTCACAGTCTAAGTGGTCAATAATCTTACAAAGATAGTCAGTATATAGAGGTCAATCTTCCATTGAATACTTTGGTGCATGTCCAGTCTATGAAAATTAGGTCAACTTAAGGAGGTGGTCAATGTAGGGAAAGTGATCAACTATGGAGTTTTTAATGTATTTTACTTAAACAAATTGCTTAATACTTTAATGTATTTTACTTAAACTAGTCCATTTTTGTTGTTTGCAACCGAGAGAATTTCTAATAATAAAGTAATACCAAATAGATCTGTTTTTAGTAAAAACAATATCTAATATTTACTAGTATTTAGTATCTAATATTTACTAATGTGTTTTATCTGTTACAGATATTACCTAAAAATTTGCCAGTATCATAATTCAGTAATGCTAAAAGTCACATAAATAGTGGTGTTGGAACCCACAAGGCCAAGCTTCTTCTTAAGTCACTGAGTAGATGGTGGTATTTGTTTCTGTCTCAGTTTAGTTTCTTAATAGAGAGATAAGAAATATTCCACAAAGGTACATATATGTTTGTTAGAATGAATGAGACTTCATGCCCTCTAATTAGTACAATACAAGGCTATAGATCAGTATGTGATTCCAAACAATAGACATCGTCTAAGATGTAGAATTTGTACTGATTTTTAGTTATTTTGTTTTTATAAATGTACTGTTTTATTTTGTTCCATGTTTAATTCACAAATTACTCAATTTTTCTCCGTTCTCTACAAGTTCACCACCATATCAAAAACCCATAATCAAGAATTGACTATTTTAATACAAGGATAAGCAACTAGTATGAAAAAATAGAAAATATAGAGAATCAGTATCCTTTCTTGGTCCTACCTGTTCTAACTAAGTGACTATAAACAGTCCTTCCAATAGGTACCTACCCTATAGAGAGCTATTTGCCTTTCTCTGGATCTGAGATGCCTTATTTTATTTTCACTAAACCTACTTACAACAATTGATTATCACAGATTTCCTGATATTATCCAAACCATGATACAAAGGAAACACACCAAAAGTAACTCTAAATAATTGTTAAACCCACTTATAAGAAATGAATATTAAAAAATTCTTGATATTATCCAAACCATGATACAGAGGAAACACACCAAAAAGTAATTTTAAATAATTGTTGTCTTTTTCTTTCTTCCTAGGAAACATCTTCTTGCTCCTAATATTGCAAACTGCTTCTGATTTACAGCTCTGGATACCTTAGGTAATACCAATAACTTCAGGGTCAGTACTGCCTGCAGAACATAGCCTTGTTAATCAGTCAAAATGATTTTGTGTGTTTTCTTAGAAGTATCAGAAAGGGCAAAGGATTTATGAGTGATATCATTTTATGTGCCACTGTGGCATACAGTACTGTCATCACATGTTAAAACCGGCAATGGTCATCTTGATTTTAATCATGGGCTTATCTACTTCATGCTGTCTGTGTCCGACCACCCTTCTCCAATATAAAAGATATCTGAAGACATTTTTTATGGTCATTTAAAACACTTTTAGTCATTATAAGTTTTTTAATGTTTTCATAACCAACCAAAATAAAGTGCCACTTGTTACAGATCATGTCTTTCTCACTTAAATTCCAAATAAAAACATTTAGGGCTGTTGAAATAAGAGCATGTTAAAGGTAGACAGGGTTCTTATAAATAGCTACCACTGAAGAGACTTATTTGCCTCATTTTTCCAGGAGTTTGTCTTTTGTATAATTTTATTCAAAAGAGAGCTTAGATTTTAGGTGGTGATTCATTCACATATCAGAAATTCAATAAAAATTCCATAGCCAAGAAGACAGACTGACAGAAAAGGAGCAAGGGAAGGATAAGCTTAAGTTAAAACACATCACTGTAGATCATTTGTCCCCCCAGCACCCTCTGCATGAGCCATATTCATTTCTCCAATACAGTTGCTTTAGGAAAGGAGAAAGTTAAGCCCTCATTCACTGTTACTGTCTGGGGGTGAAGGAAGGCAGTCATTTATCCATTTAATTGAGCCATCTTTTGTCCTTTCACTCTTTTAACATTTAGCCAAGGAACACTCATGGAATCACACAGTAACATGTCAGAGGCTGAAAATTTTAAGGTTTTTACAGTTGTCTGAGTAAGAAAAATAACAAGTAATAACAACATTAGCAAAAAAATGAAACTACTGGTTGCCCTAAAGGGCCAGTGGTCATCCTGTTGCATCAGATTTCACAGAAAAGCCATCCTAGGGAAATCGTCTTAGTCTCAGCATATAGCACAGTCCCTAGCCCATAGCAGGCAATTGTCCTGAGCATAATTACAGAAGCTTTCAATCTCCCATAGATTTCCCTGGTAGTCATGTCATGCAATTCTATTACCTTGACCTCTGCCACCTATCCTCTTCTTCAGTTGAATAATCCCTATGATTGACATTTGGCCACTATTGTGCCAATCACAATACCCACTCCCTGGCCACAGCACTTGGTCTAAGAAGTACATGATCCAAGCTAGAAAAACTAGGGTTCTTCTCTATTACTTGTTTATTATTTATTAACTTTGGAAGAAGAAAGCTCATTCTTTCCAGGTTTCTTAACTTCTACTTCCAACACCTAGTATAGTGCTATGGTTTGAAAGTATTCTCCAAAGTTTATATGTTGAAAACTGAATCTCCAATGCAACAATGTTGAGAGGTGGAACTTTTGAGGTGTGATTAGGTCATGAAGGCTCTGCCCCTGTAAATGGATCAATGGCATTTTTAAGGATGAGTTTGGACCTCTTCCTCTCTTGCCCTGCCACCTTCTGCCATGTTGAATTTCCCATCCTCTAGAACTTCAGCTAAATAAAAATTCTGTTCCTTCTAAGCTATGCAGACTGTAGGATCCTGCTACAGCAGCACAAAATGGACTAGGACACAGATGGATAAACATTTAGTGAGTTCTAGACATGCATGTGTTAAAAATATGATTGTTTAGTTGGGAAGCTGCTAGGGTATGAATCTGGAACTTACAGTAATTAGGTTTTTCACCTCTTAGAGAAGCTCATTCTAGAAAGAAGATGATGAAAAGCAGAGAGAAAGAGCAAGAGACTCCCAAAGATATTTATGAGCCCAGTCCTACCATCTCTAATACTCACTTAATTTCTTGCCTTTCCCATTTAAATGTCTTAACAATCTAACTAAAGTTATTGGCACCTGGAAGAGCCCTCCTACTATGTTCAACACGTCCTTGTTGACAGACCCAATTAGCCAATTAATGAATGAACAAATGATGCACAACTCTGCAGAGGGTATAGGAAGCCTAAAACAAGCAGATGTGCCAGAGCTTGGAATTTTTGCTCAGAGCACACATTCTCTCCTCCTGTTTTTATGTTCTATGTGTATTGCACAGCCTAGAAACTTCCTTGAAACTAAAAGTCTGTGAATTAGGTTCACTCAAGGACTGGTATACAGGTATGAGAGATGTGTGAGGGGGAAATGAGGCTGGGTCTATGGTTGCCTCCTGCTGGTCCTAGGAATTAAGGTGGGAACAAATACACACTCTGCATTCTCCAGTCTAATCAGAAGCTTAAGGAGTATAAGAGGGAGTTGAGGCCAGGTTGGGTGACTTCCCTTAATCTGGCTCCCAGCTTGAAGTGGTGTGCCCTTCAATTGTAGTCTGACAGGGCTCTCCCCTGAATTCCTCTCCTCCAGTCCTTCCTAAAGTATTGTATACACAGAATTCCTTTCTGCTAAACAAATGAATACTTTCTCCTCCCTGTACTGAATCCTGACAGTAGGAATCAGCATATTCAGGGAATTATAAAAGGCTATTGTGATTCTAATGCCAGGAGTCCTAAAAGAGAGTGGTAGAGAAAATTTGACCCCTAGGGAATATTTGGCAATGTCTGGAAATATTTATTTGTTTTCACCAGAAGTTGAAAAGGTGGTCCTCTTGATACTTGAAATCTAATGGTTATAGATCAAGGATGTGGCCAATCTCCCGGTAAGGTGCAAGGCACTAGGACATACCCCAATAGTATCCAGATCAAAATGTCAGTAAGAGTAAGGCTGAGAAATTCTGGACTAAAGAAAGTTTTCAGCAGGTTGTAGCTACAAGTTTAAGCTTTTTATTATTACGAAGAAGCAGATTGTGAAGAGTCATGTATGGTTTTGAAAATTACGGACAGATCTCCCTCTTTCACTGAACTTCCCTACCAGTCTTTTACTAGATATGGGAGGGTTAAGGTTTTTTTTTTAATTTTAATTTTTTATTAAATCATAGCTGTATACATTAATGCAACCATGGGTTACAATGTGCTGGTTTTATAAACTGGTCAACATAGCCTTCATAGCATTTTCTTAGTTATTGCATTAAGACATTTATATTCTATGTTTAGTAAGTTTCACCTGTACCCTTCCAAGATGCACTGTAGGTGTGTTTTAAAGTCTAGCTTTTAATGTGTAAATCTGAAAAGATTGCATTATCCTTCATTTTCACTATAGACAATGATTACTAAGAAGTTCTTGTCTTTGAGATTAACCATAGCCACTGGTCTTAATAAAAATTGCTTTTAGGGGTTACATACCAAGTTATCATTCGTACCTGATCACAAATGTCTTCAACCTGGAAAACCTATATGGAGGGATCATGCATGGTACCATGTTGAGAGTGATTTGGAATTATTACTGTTTGATATGCACTTTTGTGACACAATCTACGAAAAGACATTAATTTTAACTCCATCACATGCCTGGAAAAATGGGTAGTTCAAAGTACTTGAGAACAATAAAATTAACAGAGACAGGATTAAATACCGCCTTTATTTTTGCTCCAGCACCAATTTTTTTTTACAAAACACAAATGAGCAGTTCTTGAAGGGATTTGAAACTGTCCTGATTATTTACCAGGAAAATCATTCAGGGTTAAAAACAAGGGTTCCAATTTGATAATATACAATCTCTGGTCTTACTAAGGTGAATACAGAATGATACCAGCCCAATGAGACACAGGATAGCTGGGATGGAGAGATTTGAGAAACTATGAATGAAGAATGAAAGTAAAAGAATTAAAATTTAAATTTAAAAAATATATGTAAAAATGAACTGTTTGTTAGACTTTCATTTTGAAATGCTTTCTGTGTGTTGCAGATGGCTCAGGGATTCAGGGCAAACAAAGCCCTGGTTTCTGCACACTCTTAGCTGCTTAGTCTTAATAGCCAGAGGGCCCAAACTCCAGGCATTTGAGATGATTCAACTAGATTCCTTTACCTGCCAAAATCTATCGGATCAATGGACCTTCTATCATAATAATGAAAGTGAAGGAATAGCAGGAAATGTGGGTTGCCTTTGCTTTAACAATCATGTAGAAAGCATTTATCATTGGGAATTGATCATTTAAATTCCAATTAAAATTACCCAACAATTTTTCCTGTTGGGAAAAATGTTTCTGAAGGAAAGAAAGGATATATGAAAATTTCTTAGATAGTTTCATCCAAGAACTTTAATTAAAAAATTAAGCAATGGAAAATTGTGTACAATTTAATCAAGCAGAAATTGTTCAATGGTCTGAGATGTTTAATTCTAGGAAGCAACCTGTTTCTTTGTTAGACACAAGGGTATGACCTCATCGCTCAGAGCTTATTCTCTGCAAAATGGCTTAGAGAAAAGAAAGCCAACCAGCATCATCTTTCTTACTGTCAGGGGAGAACTAATACTCATGTAGTATGATTAAAAATAAAGTATTAAACTGCATCTTTGAACAATCAAAAATTACACACAAAATGGAATCTGAATAAAAGGCCAAAAGATTTTTCTGTAACAGGAGATCATTCTGCTATTTATCATGTCTCAGAACAGTAGACCAGACTTTTGATTCCCAGGACATTTTATTGCATGCCTACTATGTGCTCTTAGGGGGCTCCAGAAAAAAATGCAGAAGTTAGTAAGAGAATTCCTTTGTTCTAAGTCTAGCAGATAAGATAAAAACAAGAAGCAATATAATAAAAATCTGTATGTGGCATAACCAAAGAGTTTCAAGCAAAATTGTACCACTAGGGGTGGGAAGGTGTCAGGAAGGGTTTGAGGGTGAGAGTAGTGTGGATGGAATCTTAAAGAACTGGAAGAATTTAAACTGATAGATAATGGAAGAAAAACTGTTATAGAGAGAAATCAGTAAAGCCAAGAGAATAGAAAACAAAAAAGAGATGTACATGAGCACAGACTAGCACGTGGTCTGGTTTAGCTAGAACAAATCGAAAATATAGCTGGAAGAGTTAAGTCAGAGACATATGAGACTTCTAGACCTATAGTGTCCTGAAAAGTTCTACAGTTTAATTCCATCCTACAGTTAAGAAAATAGGAGAAATTACTTACGCAAGATGATTCAACAAGGTGATGATCCCAGCAGTCAAGGATACATTATTTACTGTGTCTCCTGAATGTCCACTTCCATTGTTCTGTCTATATATTTTGTAGAGTAATCTGGGTGTGCTTAAATGCCAAGACAAAAAGGTTTTACCAATTACTTACTTTGGTAAATTTTAAAGAAACACTAAATATCTTTGACAATGGAAGTGACATCACTGAAAATGAATCTTGGGAAATAGAGCAGAAGAAGCATTTTGTAGAAATGCGATGAACAGATTTTTTTAAGCTGGATGAATCTTCCAAAGACCTACTTAGCCTACACACAGATGTAAGAACTACCTTTTACATACCTCGGTTTTTGATTAACGGTTTTTAATACAGCTGTGAGAATATGTACCAGAAAACCTGCTGTAGAAATCAAAGACATCTAAATAGAAAATGCTCAGCCCAATTTGCTATAAAGTTTTTTCTTTTTCTTAAATAAGACCTGGTCTTAGTGATCTCTGATTCAGTCATATGCATATGAAAACCTTAGATAGACAAATCACTCAAGACAATTATGGGAGCACTCTAGCATTTATTAAGATAGTAACAGTTCCATAGTTCATAAACTGTATGTTTTTGGAATAGGAAAAAAACACTTTTTTTCAGTTTAATAAGAATCTCCATTGTGATTTCATAATATTCTCTAAAACAAAGTACCATACACAGTACATATGTGTAACTATATAAAATAAATGTAATTTGTCACTAATTTAAATAGCAATGCGTGACATGTATAATTGGATTAGACCTAAGTAAAAACTGGAAGTATTATGGAATATAATTTCAGTCTCAGTTCAGAAATCATGCTCAAATGCAGTTTGATATCTATTTTTATTTTAATCTCTAAAGTTATTGGCTTATTTCTCTGTTCCTCCACAAATCAATGTTTCATGTGTGGCCTTTTCCCCTAGTAATACTTAAAATGTTTTCTCTCCACTTACACACCAAGTTCTGTTACTGAATCTCAGTCTTCTTTCTCTCTTGAAGAAGGAAATGTATTAATAAACATTTATGTTTTGAACAATTGAAATGAACATTAAAATATTTGCACAACTTTGATATCATGGTTTAAGTAAGAAATTTTGAGACTAGAATAAAAGTGATTCTCATTTTAGCAATCAGTGCTGTATATCAAGTGCTCTGTATGATTATCTCAGTCATTAAAACAATCTTACAAGTTCATAACTATTATTACCCCTTCTAAAAGGCTAAGCTTCCAGAGTTTTTGTCGGACTTCAGGCTTATGCTCCATTCAAACCAACACCACACTGCCTCCCATGGAACAGGTTAATAAGCAGTTGTAAGGAAAAGAGACATAACTTGAGACAACTCAAGTATAGGGGACTTAATGGGGAGAAACTTTGTGGAAAGTCTAATGGTGAGAAAGATTGTGGAATATTCAAAGGACAAAAAAAGGCATAGTACAGTTGGAAAAGAAAGGGACAAGGGGCAGGTAGAAAGCCTGGAAATGTATACAGCAGCCACAGCACAGAGGGCCTCGTAGGTTGCGTATTCAGAACTTGTATATGGTAGAGAGCACAGGGTGTCCTGGCTAAGATCATAGCCAGTGGAAAGCAGCTAGACCTAGTTTCAAAACCCAACTCCCCTTTCAGACAGTAGTGTAATCTTGGACAATTATGTAAGCAATAATTTCTTCTGTAAAATGGGCATAAACCTTTCTAAAGGTTGTGTGATGATTAAGTAAGGTAATATTTTAAAAAAGCACTCATCATAAGGTGTTCATAAAAAAAGCTTAAGATATATTATTGATTATTATTATGTAACCTTTTCACTATACAGTCATTCCTTGATGTCTTCAAGGAATTTGTTCCAGGACCCTGGAGGTATTAAAATCCAAAATGCTCAACTTCCTTATCACATAGCATTTGTATATAATCTATGTACATCCTCCCATATACTTTCAGTCTTCTCTAAATTACTTAGAATACTTAATACTATTAAATGCTATGCAACTTGATGCATTTTTTGTATTATTTTATTATTTTGCATTGTTATTTTTAATTTTGTCCCAAATATTTTCAGTTCACAGTTAGTTAAATCTGCAAATGTCAAACCCACAGATGCAGACAGCAGGCTGTACTTGATTTGCTGTCGTAGACCTCCTATGATATATCTAAAGATGTCTTTCACAAACTTTTTTCCAATAGGCCCTCAAGAAGGATGTCCACTAAGAGGAATCTGGTGCCATCACCATCAGACATTGCCTCTGTAGGAGCTTCTCTGTACTCCTGGATAATTTTTTCATCTTCATTCAACCAATCAGAATTTATTGAACATGCAGTATATTTTCCACACTATGCTGGGCATTGTGGATGTACCAGTATTCATGATGTGTTTCCTAACCTAGGGGAGCTTTCATATGGAGGAAGGAGGAAATGATGGTGGCTGCTACACAGTGCCATTTTGTTTCAGGGAAAAGAAAAGCAAAATAATTTTCACTGGACACCTATCACAGTCCAAGAAGATGGTCATCAACCTACAATGGTGCCAAGCAGATGATCATCACCCTACATAGAATGATTCAACTTGATCTTTCAATTTTATGATGGTGCTAAAATAATACACAATCAGTAGAACCCAAACTTGCATTTTGTTCTTTTCCTGGGTTACTAATAGGAGGCAGGACAGTTTCTCATGACATTGAGCTAACGACAGTGAGCTAATGGCAGTACGCTGTATGTAGTTCAGGGTATGCGATCAGTCAGCCATGCGATCCAGAGGATAAGTACCCTGCACTACATACAGTGTACTGTGTTGACAAATGATTTTGTCCAGCTGTTGGCTAATGTAAGTGTTCTGAGCATGTCTAAGGCATGCTAGGCTAAGCTATGATGTTCAGTAGGTTAGGTATATTTAATGCATTTTCGATGTACCATATTTTCAACTTATGATGATTTTATCAGGTTACAGCTCCAAAATAAGTCAAAGAGCATTAGTAGATGATTCTGGGCATTGCCATCAGATCTTGGTTCTTAGCAGAAGTTTGTAAGTCCATTTTTTCCAATCCTAGGATAGGAAAATGAGCTTAAATAGTCAAATAGCTTTTCCAAGTACAGGTATTATGAAATGATGACTCACCATTCAAATTCTCACTCTAAACCTAAGCTCTTTCTACCTGCAATGCTTCCTGGCCAACACTCCAAACTATGTAAGTTTGGGTCTAATAGAATGAAAACCATGGAGTGATCTTTGAGGTTAGCAACAAAACAGTCACTGGTGACCTTGATGAGATCAGTTTAGGAAAGCAAAAGAAGGTATTGGAGGAACAGTGAACAAAAACAATGGTCAGAAAGGTTATAAAGTTGGGGAAGGGATTGTTTTACTTTTCATTTTATTGGATCTTTCTATAGCAATGAAAACTTAATTCTTCCCTTTTCACTATTTTTTGTGACAACCCTGGCTCAGACTCTTTTGCTTCTTTCCCTTAAATGTTTAGAGTTCTAGGGTACTCTGAATCCATGCTTAGTGGAATAATTCAAACCTAGCTATACATGAGATCTTATTTAATCTTCCCCCAAATAATTTGATACAGGTGTCATCTTGTAGATGAAAAGTACCACCACCAACACCGAAAAAAATCCTCAAGCCCTGAGGAATAATTTATCGATCTAAAGCCATACAACTAGCAAATGATGGCCATGGGATTAGGATTAAGTACAGTTTGACAGCATAGTTCACATGTGCTTTTACCATACCAAATTTTTGAGAGTTACTAAAGCATGTAATTTAGACATGGGCCACTTGTCTAAATTCTCAAGGCTCAGGCTGGCCACAACTTTCCATGCATCAACTAGTCATGGAGAGTTAGTTGTCACCTGGCACTACCTAAACGTTAGGGGAGATTAGTACCTTACATTTCTGTGCAAGCTAGCTCTAGAAATAGCCCAAATTACAGACATTAAATTAAGAGGTAAAACAACCATACCTAAATAGCCAACCATTTGTGTCTTTTAAAAGCTTAGACCTGACTTCTAGACTTTCTAGAAATCACTAACTCCTAAAAGAAGCACAAAATCACAATATACTCCCGACTTGACTGCTGAATTTAGAATTCATTCTAAATCTGTGACATATTGTGAATCAGATTATCAGCTGTCCAAAGTTAGTTCCTCTTGAAAATGAAAAAAGTTACTGGTCCATCAAAATGTTGACCAGCCTTTCACAATACCTCAGTGAAAATAAATGAACTAAAATCCACACTATAATTTTCCCTGCTCACGTGCACTCTGCCCCTGACAATATCTCCACCGACTCCTGAATTCTTCTCACATGTACTACCTTTGCTCTTCAAAGGTACAAGGTGGTAAGTGAAATTGTACGTGGAGTACAAGCAGGTCTCTACAAGAAGCTTTGTCAGAAGCTCTAATTTTTCTTGCCTTGCTTGGTTTTTGTCGTAATGATTGGAATAAAACAGGGACGCTTTTCAGTGATAGAATTAAGACCGCTCTTCAGAGTAAATCTGTCTTTACTTGGCGTCCTTTCAAGTGCGTGAGAAGAGCTTTTAGACAAGTTTATTTAATCACTCGGAATACGTCATGTTAACTCAAGGAAGAAGCAAAGTGCCTGAAAAGCCAGGATAAACTGTGCATAACTTTTTTCTCCTTCTCACAAAATCAGGTTCCAATAAAAACTGTCTTTACTGCCTGACGCTAATGTGTAAGTTAGTGAAAGATTATGGTCTAGTTTTTATAGCATTTTATGTAGTATTTGACAATCCGTAGGGACCTTGCCTGTTAGTCCTTTACAAATAGAAAATGTAATTTTAAATTTCACTCCATCATGGTAATAGGCTATATAACTTTCTTTCTAAAGCCTACAGACCATCCTGTCACCTTAGGGAGCCTCGAACAACCTAACTTAATCACCTCGTGGTGACTCATTGCCTGCTGCCTACTCCTTTGAAAAGGTATAAATCATAATTATTTTGAAAGCCCTTTTCTAGAAAATGAGGTTGATTTTTTTTTCTTTTGTACACATTTAGGCTAAGTGTACACACCTATGTGCACATCCACAGGCAAAATAGATAGGAAGAGATTCTTTGTCTTGGAAGGATTGTATTTCTTTCACATATTCTCTCTGATACTCTCCCTTCCATGTGCAGTAAGGTCTCTTCACTAAAGAAGCTGGTTCCAAGCTAGCAGTCAATCAGACAAATCCCCAACAAGGGCAAATAAAATGGTAACAGTCACTTGCGGTGTGATGCTAAGTAAACGTGTAGTGAGTCAGACACACACCATCCCAAGCAATAGGTAATTTTGTTGGTCCCTTACTAAATAGATGAGACTGTTTTTGATAACGTTTTGTTGATGAGGGGAAAAAAAGCTCAGAGAAATTGACTTGCTCACGTTTTCAAGGCAAATCTTTGACAAGAGTTGACATTGTATCTTAATTATTTAGTTAACTTACCTCTCCAATAGACCTCACTGTGATCAAAATTGTTACGTAACTTGCATACTTTCTAAACAGATTATATCTTGCCCATATTGGAGTTATTTCTCATTTAATGAGATATTACATTTAACTAGAACATTGTTATTAACAGTTAATCATGGAGTATTTATCAGTTCCTATAGCGTGATACTCTATGTGGGGCACCGCTATGGCACTTCTCCTGTCGGAACTAAGCAATAGGAGAAGTATGTTCTTTGCATCTCCCATTGTTCACCGCCAATGGCCCAAGATTGTGATGGTCTCAGGCTAAATTTCTCCTAGGGCCTATAGACGCCAAAACCCAACCCGGGAGCTCACACAAGCCATTTTAGAGATGGGCCACACTATGTATGCTTGGAACCTGGGGTTACAGTTCAGCATTTGCTTCATAATAATACTACAATTTCCTGGACTATTTTCCCTGAATATCATTTCGCCAATTTACAGATTGTATGATTAAAATTATACCTCAGCTAGTCAACCTAAGTTTTAGAGTATCGATACCTCAAAACTTGTCTTAAACTATTCCAAAGTTTCAACAACAGAATTCTAATACACACCTAATAGACTGATGGAAGGAACTCTGTCTTTTTTCTAATTTGCTTCTTTAAATGTGAATGTGTTATAACTTGCAGCTGAATACTTCCATAAAGATAATTACATATGGCAAGACAGAAAAACTTTTTGAAAAAAATAAAAAAAAACATTCCTTTGAATGTGTGCCTGAATTCATTTACAACTGTTGCTGCTTTAAACACTTCAGGCAGAATAAGTGGATGGCACTAAACAGCTTAGCTGCAATTATTATGGAATGTCTGAGGTATAATTTCCCCTGCGGTTTTGTTAGGCGTACAAAATTCATAATTCTGATTTGTGGCAGGTACTTATTACCCATCACAGGTGGGGATATGCAAATATTATTCTAGTAGGGGTGAACAGCCTTTATTTCAGTATTCAGCTATTAACGAGATTTGTGAGCCTGGTACTCTGGGGCCATTTAATTAATTAGATGGTACAGATAAAATATAAATTGTTTTGTAGGCTACACAATTCTTGTCCTAGGAGGTGTAAAACTGAAGCTAAATGAACTTAGCGTAGATTGATTTGTTGTTTTTTATACAGCTCCCAGTAAATGTAAATCCTGCTCATTATTTTGCTGTATTAATTCCACTCATAATCCTCATATTCTCTGAGTTTCATTAAAATAGATGTTATGTATTTGACTATTTTGTTAAGTGATTTTTATCACTTAATCTTCCCATCTGTGGTGGTAAGCCTGTCCCGTATAGAGAAATAATGTATCTATAGCAGATTTTTCAGAAGTTTTCTATTTTCTTAAGTAATACATTTTTTGTTAATTTATGATATTATCTGTGTAGAAATAACATCTATTGTGACAAAGCCTGGGATTTGCACAACATTTAAGAAGAGTTTTATTGTGGCTGGTCAAGAAATAATTGCAACTCATACAATTATATGGATATAAGGAGAATATTTCACATGCATTTGATCCTATAGGGAGGTAAGTTTACATTCGTATGATCAATTACAAATATATTTAACTTTTACTTTGCTCTTAAGTGCTTGGCATTGAATGCCTAACAGGACTGTAAAAAGAAGAACTTAACTTCCACTGACATAATGGGAAAAGACACTGTGATTGACTAGTGATGTCTGCCACAGTCCTGTCATGAGAGGATGGTGCTGTGTGTGTTAGATATTTGCCATCCTTTGTTTATAGCTTTGATGATACTCAATTTTAGTAATGTCTTTCATTATAGTGACAATGCTGTTAATTTGACAAGTAAGAAAAAAATCACGTATTTCATTTTATTTCATTCAGAAGTCAATGGATTGAAGTTGTTAAACTGCTCATAAGTCTCATCTTCTAATAAAAGATTTGTAAATATTTTATTCAATTTTACTTTGAAATTAGAAAGTAATTATGGAAATAAATGGCTGCTTTTTTTTTTCTAAGCTAAAGTTTTGCCTTAAATTTTACTTTGTGCCTTAAATTTTACTTTGAGGTAAAATACTAATTTCTTTCTTCTGACCTTCAGTCCTTCATCTAAAATTGAAAGTTTAGTTAAGCATAATAGTCTCTCTCTTCTCTGAGAACTATTTTCTATTTCTTTCAGCCTCCCTGCACTCCTTATCTTTTTTCATTTCTTAATGAAAAGCAAGTATATTTTTCAAAAGAAAATATAACTTTTAGCACCTTGAATAAATAAAAGAAGGGGTACATAGGGAAAGGCAAGAACTGGAGAACAATTTCCTAAAGGGATTTAATAACTGCATTTAAAATAATTGCAAAAGCAGAAGCCCACACATCATGTTGACAACCTTGAATGCAAAGCAAAATACTTAAATGTGGAGATGGAGAGCTTTTGTGTTCTAGGTCAGCCTTCATAAAATGTTTTTAAGCATCTTCTGTTAATCTCCATAAAAGTCCATGAAGGGATGAGCTTTATCAATTTAAAAAGAGATTTATAGGTGTTACAACAAGGCATTCTATATCTCCAAGGGAACAAATTAAATGAAAGGTGATAATTATTCAGGTTGAAACGTGTTATAGAAGCTAAGACAAAATTAAACAATTAGGAAAATATTAGCAGGAAAACATACTGAATTTACATTTGAATTATATACTGAAAGGATCAGCCAAGACAATACTAATAAAATATTTAAGTAGTTTATACAGATAATAATAAGATGCCATATTAATGGTGTTATTTTTTGTGAGGTGGAATTCTTTTGGATTTGTAATGATTAATAGTAAAAATGGGTATAAATTATAAAGCCTAAATTATAGTTGTAAAAACAATTTGGCATCTATTATTGGTTCTCATATGATAAATATTCTTATAATAAGAAAAGAGATTATAAAGATAGAAAAATGCATACAATATTAAATGTGTGTTTAAAAGATGTCTTTGGTTTTTTTCTTTTGTATTTTAGTCATGAAGATATTTCATAATATTTTGTATCGTGTGGGTTTCTTCCAAGTTTCAGGCCTTGGTAGGAGAGCCATTCAATGGTTGGGCAGTTAAAGTATTTAGAGAAAAAGGATGAATCATTTTCATTTTAGTTCTTTGGAGAACATTGAGTCATTTGATGTGTGGATGGGAGAAAATGAGCAGATATCCCATAAGGAGAGAACTTTGGGGTGAAGATCAAGACCTGAACTTACCTTATCTTACCGTTAAACACGCAGTAAAATTAAGTGATGAACACATGACTCTATGCACTTGTCAAAACCCTTTACATTGTATGTCAAAAAGAATTACTTCAACACATGCAGACTAAGAAAAAGAAAGCCATTAACAGGATATTGGAGGGAAAATTAAACTGTTAACAAATGTATGGCTTATCTGCACTGAAGGAGAGAGGGATAAGGGAGCTGACCTACATAACTTTGAAAAACAACGTTGGTCTGTAAAGCTAAACTTTAAATTTTCATTTAAAAACAAAAAAGCAAAAAAGCTGTAGAACTAAGATCAAAAAGGAACTCTACATAAACATTCTAGTTCATGTTGATTTTTCTCATGGAGGTTCACATTAGCCCTTCTGAGGCAGGATAAATAAGGAAAAGGAAAACGCGTGGTGGATGTCAGGTTTCTCACTGTTGGAGTGTCAAGTTATAGATAAGCAAGAACAGAGCACTAAAATAAACACCATGACACTAAATCAGAGTAGGAGACATCACTGTGGACTTATGTTGAACTTGATATAGATATGGAAGGGCAGCTACAGCAACAACCATGGACGCATGTATATGTAAAAATTAGTATAAATATGTGCATTCCCTAGTTTTGCTGGTTTGCAGGGTCTAGAAGCAACGATATCTCAGCACCTCGATCTTGTTTGCTAAACAACAGCATTTTACTAACAGGAAAAACCAGGCCTCCCGGGAAAAATGGTTGATTCTAGGATTAGGGCAAGAAAACCACAAGATGAACCTAGTATATATTGTTGTAGCACAAGTAAAGAAGTGCTAAAAACAAAACAAAAGGATAGGAATGTTTCAAAGGGACATAAGCCAACTGAAAAGAGTTCCCAGTGGCAAAAGCGGGGACATTCTGAGCAACAAAATAAATAATGTAAATAAAAGAAACACTCACAAGTTTCTTCAGATATAAATGAATAAGAACAAATCTTCCTTATACAAGAATTATAATTAAGCTTCATTATCTGAAGTAATTAACTTTCATCAAGAAATAGCCCTCAATCTCTCTATGAATGGGTTAGCCCCTTCTTCTATGAATGGGTTAGACTTAGTGACTCACTCCAAATAACAGTGAATGGACTTATATATATACTGATTGGATTTATATATATATATATATATATATATATATATATCACAGTGAAGAAATCTGTCAAACCCTACCTCAACCAGCTGCCTGATGAAAGTGAACCAGCTCTGTCCTGTGGATATAAGTACCTGTTAATATGACATGATGAGCAGGGCCCTTCACCTCTGAGGTAGGCTGTCCAAACACATAATCCCAGTATACTCACGAGAAAAAGAAGGAGATAAACCAAAACTAAGGGACACTTTATAAGATACCTGATTAGTTGCCCCTAAAACTATCAAGGGCACTAAGAAATTAAAACCCAGAAGGGCGCTAAGGAGACATGACAAGTGAATGCCACATGGTACAATTTCATCCGCAGAGTAAATAAAGTAGTATTATATTAGAATTAGACCGGAACAGAAAAGGACAGAGGATTCACACATCTTTTCAAGAACTTTTTCTATATATTCTGTAATATATTAAATTCACAGACATTTATTTGTAACATAATATAAATATGTAAGATTTTTTTCAATTCAAAAACTTCTCCTTCACGTTATTTTATAAAGGAGCTTCGAGCTTTCAGGGTGTTTGAAGTATTCTTGTGCAGTGACTCGTTTGAAATACTCTTTTAACCATTTAAAATTGCAATGTAATTAGCTCAATTTGGCCATTCCACAATGTGTCTATATGTCAAAATATGTTGTGCATGACAAATAAATATGATTTTACTTGTCAATTAAATTTTTTTAATTCCACGGAAAAGCATTAGAAGCATTATCAGAAGCCACTTCTACACTGAAATAGTGATAATTGAAAAATGCAAGAAGGTAACTGCACATCTCAAAAAATGTATCTCCATACATCCAAACTAAATGTTCTTTCAATTTTTCTGTAGTCAAATCCCAAAACATGATCACAGAAACATAAACGTGGAAATATGTTATGGGTAGAAGAGAAGTGATGGGAGGGAAAAGTTTGGCTGTGGCTAAGGTATTTGCACTTTTGAAAATTACGATGACAATACATGATAGTGCAGAGATAGCACTAGGTCTCTTGAAACCCCTAACATCTGAACATCGTAAGTTGCCACAAGTCAAACTTGAACTTAAGGATGATAAGGAAAATCTTTAAGTTCAAGCCGATAGCAACGTATTCAACCAGATAGCCAATCACTGGTGATATGGCCTAATTAAATCATAATCTGTACCTTATTTCTTTCCTTGTGTTTATATTAATTCCTTATAAGTGTTTCCATCAGGAACACAGAAGCAGGGGAGGGAAGAGAGATGTGTAGAAAGGTGAAATTCAGAACAGATTTGAGCAGACTTCTAGCCATAATAAAATATAGCATTTATTTTAAAAAGCCCTTGTATGGTATAATTGTGTTCTAGGTACTATTATTAGAGCTTTGTAAGTATTTCTGTATTTTTCATAAAAAATTCTATGGATAAGCCTCATTACTATCCCATTTTCTGATTTAGAAACTGAAGCATAGAGAGATTAATTTTCCCAGTTCACAAAGTGAGCAGAGCTATAACTTAAGATAGGGGTCGAGTGCAGTGGCTCACGCCTGTAATCCCAGCACTCTGGGTGGATTACTTGAGCTTAGGAGTTCAAAACTAGTCTGAGCCAGAGAAAGACCCTGTCTCTAAAAAGTAGCTGGGCATTGGGGTGGGCACCTGTAGTTCCAGCTACTCAGAAGTCTGAGGCAAGAGGATCAGTTGAGCCCCAGAGTATGAGGTTCCTATGAGCTATGACGCCGTGACACTCCCCCAGGGTGACTGAGTGAGACTCTGTCTCCAAAAAAAAGAATTTAAAAATCATAAACCCCACACTTATCCTGTATATTTTTTAGAAAGATAGAAGAATAAAAGAAAAAGATGGAATAAACCCAGCGGAAATTGCAAAGCGATGACCCCATGTGGAACCTGGCACTCTGATTGCGTCTACAAGTCAATAAATTCACAAGAATTTGAACACTTTGGGATGGGTCAGACCGTTCAGTTTGGTGAGTCTCCTCAATTCTTTGATTTGCTACCCTGCCACTCAACCTTGGGATATTGCTTGTCTGGCCTGAAAGTATTTGAATTTCATACAAAGAAAATGAAGTAAAAAAATTGAGATGAGGGAATAATGAAAAGAGAGAGAGAAATCAAAGTCTAAAGAGCATAGGGGGCAGGAAGAAATTCAGAAAGCACACAGATGAGAAGAGTGTGAGAGGGAAGCAGCCTGGGACAAAGGGACCAGCCCTGTGCTTCAAGTAATAAAATGTTACAAGGAAAAAAGAAAGTTGCCATCCCTATATTGCTCTCCCCCGAAATAAAAAGGAAAGAAGGGATGGGGAAGCAAAATATATTCTGTTCCCCTCTTGTCTCGCTCAGTTTAGCTCAGTTCTGTAGCTACCAGAGATGAAATTCCAGCAACAGAAATAATCCCCTCCAACCTTTCTCCATTTCTCTCCAGGACTCTCATCTGGGCTTTAGACCAGTCGGGTTCTTTTGCGTTTTGGACCAACCTACAACCATCTGGAAAGGATTCTCTGAGCCACAATTAGTAATTCTTTGCTATAAAATCAAGGCTTCTTCCAAATAAAATAGAACATAACCCCGCCTGCAGTCTGCTAGAGCAGATCTTCCTGTAGAGGCAAGCAGCCCCACCTTTAAGACCCATCAGAACTAGAGCGTGTGAAGGAGGAGAAGCACAAATAAGGTAAAAAGAAAATTAAAAATACCTAGCACTCTAGGCTCCATATCCACATTCAGACATGGAGACATCCTGGTCTTGGACACAGACATATTTGGCACGAGAACTTGGATTGCTTCTTTTACTGATGTTTATTCAGTCCTTCAAAATGACAACTATGAGAAAGCCTTGGTAAACGAGTTTATTTTGGAGATTTGTTAAGAGTCTGCTCACTGCTGGAACAGCGTATACAGAAAAAAATCTAAAATCATTAACACTCATTCCAAAAATAGGCAACTCTCAGCACTGACACCATTTGCAAAAGCTGCTAAAGAAAAGGCGAGTGGGAAAGTTTGCTGTTTGACCGCACTTTGAGGGTGGGGAAAATGGGAATCAACTTAAGGAATAAGGGAACACACTGAGCTCTAAGTGATCCTTCCCTCAGGTTTGCTAGAAAGTTAAATGTCCTTTGCAAAAGCCACCTGCGAATGTTCAACTCCTCCCCAAATCAGGACTGTTCTGCCCTCTATCAAATAGCACACTCTCTGAATTACCTTAAAATCTTCTGAAAAATTAAAATACTAGGATATTTTTAAGTGCCATGCTGGTTAACCATGAAAATGACTAGTTGTTAATAAAAAAAAAGTTGGTTGGTGGCATCCATAGCTCAGTGGGTAGGGTACTGGCCACATACACTGGGGGGATTCGAACCCAGCCTGGGCCAGCTAAAACAACAATGACAACTGCAACCAAAAAATAGCCAAGTGTTGTGGTGGGCATCTATAGTCCCAGCTACTTGGGAGGCTGAGGCAAGAGAATTGCCTAAGCCCAGGAGTTGGAGGTTGCTGTGATTCCACAACACTCTACCCACTGAGCTATGGGTGACAGCTTGAGACTCTGTCTCAAAAGATAAATAAAATAAAATAAAAAAATAAAGACAATATTTGGGATGCCTTGCCCAAAGATGATAGCATCAGAATAAACAACAATCTCATTGGTGGCAAATAATATTTTAACACCCTAAATTTCTCTTTATTTTTTTTCTTCTAGATTTTGCTGTCATCAGTTGTTTTCTACCCCTTATCTAGACTCCTCTGTTACAAACTGAGGAAATTAGATTTTGTATGAACATAGTGTTTATATAGATCCCATCCCCTCGATAAGTACCTTCAAATTTGACCAAAGGTCTAAGGGCAGGGATCGACCATATGGTGTCACTCAGAAGAGTTGCACTGTCCTCAAAATACTCTGTAGTCCTCCTAACCATCCCTCCCTCCCCTTTCAAACCCTGACAAACTGATTCCTTTATTGTAACAGTTTTACCTTTTCCAGAATTTTCCTGGTCTGGAATCATACAGTACAATCCAGATTGGCACTTTCCACTCAGTGATATGAATTTAAGGTTTCTCCATGTCTTCTCACATCTCGACAGTTCATTTCGTTCTGTTGTTGAATACTATTCCATTGTCAGGATATATCACTATTTATCTTTTCACCTATAAAATGACCTCCTGGTTGCTTCCAACTGTTGACAATTCAGAATAAAGATGTTATAAAAACCCATGTACACATTCTAGTATACACATTAGTTTTCAACACATGTGGGCGAATCCCCAGAAGGGCAATTGTTTGATGCTATGGTAAGTGTATATTCAGTTTTATAAGAAACTGCCAAACCATGTTCCAAGGTTGCTGTATCATTTTGCATTACCCCAGCAATAAATGAGAGGTCCTATTAATCCATGTTCTGACCAGCATTTGGTGTAGTCGGAATTCTGTATTTTCACTCTAACAAGTGTGTAGCGGTACTGTATAAATTAGCTATTCTCTAATAACAAATGATTTTGAGCATCCTTTCATATGCTTTTTTGCTATCTGTGTATCTTCTTTGGTGAGGTGTCTACTATTCAGTTCTTTTGTTCATTTGGTTAATCAGGTTATTTGTTTTCTTATTGTTGAATTTTTAGAGTTCTACACATATTTTGGATAACAGTTCTCTGTCAGATATGTCTTTTGCAAATATTTTTTCCCAGTCTGTGGCTTGTCTTCTCATCTTCCTGACTGTCTTTCTCAAAGCAGAAATTTTAAATTTTAGTTAAGGACAGCTACTGAATTACAGAAAAACCTCTGTAAGTTGACCGCCCCCCCAGAGGTCTGTAACAGACTGGTCTTACACATGGATGTGGTTAACATAAGGAACTACACCTTCTATACTATACATATATATCATGTCCAGTCAATGAAAACTAAGTCAACTTAAGGTGGTAGTTAGTGTAGGAAGGTGGTCAACTACGGAGGTTTTACTGTATTTCTTTCATGAATACTGTGTTTAATGATGCATATAAAAAGTCATACCCATACCCAAGGTCACCTAGTATTTCTCCATTGTTTTCTTGTAGGAGTTTCATGTGTTTTATATTTAGATCTAAGATTCTTGTGAGTTAATTTTGTGCGTAAGCTTGTGTCTGGATTAATTTTTTGTATGTGGATGTCCAATTTTCCCAGCACCATTTATTGAAAACACTGTCTTTTGTTCACTATATTTTCTATTTTGTAAAAGATGAGTTGACTATATTTGCATGAGTCTGTTTCTGGGATCTCTATTCTTTTTATCTATTTGCCTATTTTTTTTTTTGAGTTTGTTTTTTTTTTCAAACTAATATGAGGGTACAATTTTCAGGTCACATTGTTCTCACTTTCAGAGTAAAGCTCCATTTGTAGAAGAGCCCCTCACCCAGGGTGGCGTGCTGTACACCTTCACAATTAGCACATTAGGTGAAATCCCACTTCATACCCTCCCTCCTTCTGCCAAATGTTCTTCCCCCTACCCCCTCCCACTTCTCAATATCCCCAAACTGGACAATATTAGTGTTTTATTGTTCATATGAGCATGTAATTGTTTATGTATTGATTTCATATTAGTATGACGTATATGGGATATTTAATTTTCCATTCGTGAATACTTTACTAAGACGAATGTATTTCAACTCCATCCAGGTAAATGTATAAACAATGTAAAGGCTCCATCATCTTTAATGGCCAAATAATAATACATGGTATACTCTGGTGTCTTTTCAGATCATATAAATCTTTTGCCTTTTACTATTTGTCTATTTTTTAACAAAAAGCACACTGCCTTCATTACTGTAGCTTTATAGTATGTTGTGAAATCTGGCAATGTTGGTCTTCCAACTTGCATCTTCAGTATTGCATTGGCTATTCTCGGTCTTTTGCCTTTCCATACAAACTTTGATTCAGTTTGTTGACATCAACAAAATATCTTGCCATGACTTTGATTAGGATTGCATTGACTATAGAGCAAGTTGGGAAGAATATCAACATTGATATCAATATGTCAATATTTGACAATCTTGATTTTGTAGTTTTCCTGATGTGTATCTGGTCCTTTTCTTAGATTTATACTTAAGTCCTCATGTGTATCTGGTCCTTTTCTTAGGTTTATACTTAAGTATTTCATTTTGGGGATGCTAATATAAATATCTTTTTCATTTGAAAGTTTACTTCTTTTCATTGCTGGTATGTAGAAAGGATAATGACCTTTTTATATGTTAATCTTATACCATAAAACCCTGCTGTAATCATTTATTCATTTGAGGAATTTTTTTGACTATTTTTTTTCAGATTTTTCTATGTAAAAAACCATGTCATGTGTGAACAAAGATAGTTTTATTTCTTCCTTCCAAATATATTTATCTTTTCTTTTCTTATTGCATTAGCTAGGACTTTCAGTATAGTGTTTTATTGGGGATTTTGTTGTTGTTGTTTGTTTTGTTTTGTTTTGTTTTGTTTTTTGAGACAGAGTCTCACTTTGTCACCCTTGGTAGAGTGCCATAGTTTACAGCTCACAGCAATCTCAAACTCTTGGGTTCAAGAGATCCTCTTTCTTTAGCTTCCTGAGTAGCAGGACTACAGGCGCCCTCTACCATGACCAGCTAGCTTTTCTATTTTTAGTAGAGACAGGGTCTTGCTCTTGATCTGGCTCCAGCACAGTATTCAATAAGAGTGGTAACAACTAATGGCGTAGTGTTTTCTGTTGACATTCCAGGATACCACAGACTGGGTAAATTACAAATGTTAAATAAAAAAAAAAATGTTTACTTGGTCTCCCAGTTCTGAAGGCTTGGCGACCAGGACCACAGTGCTGGCACCTGCTTTACTCCTGGTGAAAGCTTCTTGCTGCTTTATCATATTGCAGAAGGCACTACAGGGTTACCATGCCCCTGTCAGCTTAAGTCTCTTTTCACCTTCTTATAAAGCTGCCAGTCCCACCAGGGCCTCCCACCGTTTTGACTATCTAATCCTAATTTTCTCCCACAAACCCTACCTCTAATCAACATATGAATTTGGGGATTAAATTTCCAACACATGACATGTAGGGAGCATAGTCAAACCAGAGCAGAGGATATTTTTGGCTTGTTTCTAACCTTAGTGGAAAGACTTCCAGTTTCTCATCACTAAACATGTTAGTTAAAGGCTTTTCATAGTTTTTTCTTCCCTTAATCAAGCTGAGAAAGTTTTCTATTCCTAGTTTGCTAAGCGTTTTTATTATGAACAGGTGTTGGATTTTGTCACATGTTTATTCCTGTATCTATTAATGTGATTTTTCTTCTTTATCTCAGTGATGTAATGGATTATATTGATTGATTGATCAAATGTTGAACCAGACTTGCAGACCTGGGATAAATCCTACTTGGTCATGGTATACAATTTCTCTTTATATTTTGTTGAACTCAATTTGCTAGCAATTTTTTGAGGATTTAAGGATTAATGTATTTATGCCCATAAGAGATATTGCTCTATATAGTTTTCTTATAATATTTTTGACTGGTTTTGTATTAGGGTAATGTCAGCCTCATGGAATGAGTTAAAGTGCATTTCCTCAGCTTCTACATTCCAGAAGTTATTTTAGAAAACTGATATAATTTCTTAAATGCTTGGTAAAATTAACGAGTGAACCCATTTGGTCCTCGTGCTTTCTGTTCAGAAGATTATTAATTTTGGAGTCAATTTCTTTATTAGTATAAGCCTATTCAGATGCTGGATTTCTTCTTGTATGTATTTTGGCAGATCATGTATTTTAAGAATTTGATCTATTTCACTTAAGCCATCTGAGTTATGGTCATAGAATTATTTATGGTATTACTCCATTATATATTTTTAAAATAATTTTATTAAATCATAATTGTGTGCATTGGTGCAATCATAGGGCAGAATGTGCGTCATATGCAATCAGAAATATTTTGATCGTACTGTTAGAGATAGCCTTCATGGCATTTTCTTGATCCCTATACAAAGACATTGATACTCTACATTTAACAAGTTTCACCAGTACCCTGCTAAGATGCACCCTAGGTGTGATCCCACCAATTGTCCTCCCTCCACCCATCCTCCCGCCTCCTCTCCCCTCCCTTTCCCTTTTCCCTGTATTCTTGTGCTATAATTGGGTTTCAGCCTTCATATGAAAGCTATAAATTAGCTTCATATTAGGGCTGAGTACATTGGATACTTTTTCTTCCATTCTTGAGATACTTTGCTAAGAACACTATGTTCCAGCTCCATCCATGTAAACACAAAAGAGGTAAAGTCTCCATCTTTCTTTAAGACTGCACAGTATTCCATGGCATACATGTACCACAATGTATTAATCCATTCGTGGGTTGATGGGCATTTGGGCTTCTTCCACGACTTAGCAATTATGAATTGGGCTGCAATAAACATACTGGTACAAATATCTTTATTATGATGTGATTTTTGGTCTTCAGGATATATATCTTATAAAGAAATTATAGGATCGAATGGCAGATCTATTTTTAGATCTCTAAATATTCTCCTAATATCTTTCCAAAAGGAATGTACTAGTTTGCATTCCCACCAACAGTGTAGAAGTGTTCCCCTTTCTCCACATCCACGCCAACATCTCTGGTTTTGGGATTTTGTTATGTGGGCTAATCTTACTGGGGTTAGATGATATCTC
>CAUYON010036074.1:0-15314 GCA_963573935.1 Arctocebus calabarensis
AAAGACATTAATACTCTACCTTTAATAAGTTTCGCCAGTACCCTGCTAAGATGCACCGTAGGTGTGTTCCCACTAATTGCCCTCCCTCTACCCATCCTCCCCCCACCCCTCCCCTCCCTTTCCCCTATCCCTGTATTTTTATAGTTTTCATATGAAGGCTAAAACCCAATTATGTCTGTCTAGATTCTTCTTGGCCTCTCTGAGCAGCGTCCTTTCTTCTGGGTGGGAGGCAGGGCCTTCTCTGGACTGGGGGGCTCTTATCACCTACAGCCAACCAAGGTAGATCAGATCATTTCTTTATGGCCATTTCTTACAAAGAAAGGTGGAGAAAAAGTTAGAGTAATGTATTTAGGTTTTATGGCTGGCTTTAGGGGAAAAGGGCTTCTGGTTTCTATGGCCAGCCTTGAGGAAGAGGGATTGAAGGGGACTGAGAGATAGAAGGGAATGAGGTCAGAGAAAAGCTTGCTTCTGAGGCCTTCATTTTGGAACATTGTTTTCTGAGCCCCAACATGGTGTTTTGAGTTGAAACAAAATAAATCTGATAATATTCACCTGCCCATCCTATCTTATTTTCTGGCTCAAGAATATTTTAATTCATTTCATCTTTCTTTTTATTTCCATTTCCAAATGACTTTAATCCTAGAACAGTTTAGCTATTGAAAGAACATATTTCTTTCCTCTCAAGCCATATTCTAGCAAGATTGTCCAGTTGACTGGAATGATCTTTTCGTTAAAAAAATAAAAATAAGGGTGGTGCCTGTGTTTCAAGGAGTAGGGCGCCGACCCCATATACCAGAGGGGACGGGTTCAAACCCGGCCCTGGCCAAAATTGCAAAAATATATAAATAAATAAATAATAAAAGTGTCAGAATAAATCTTTAAAAAGTATATATAACAATAAGATGAGGATGTTGCAACCAGTAAATTATCTTCATTATTTAAAAAAGAGGTTCAAATCTTTGAGTTCTTTAAAAATTCTTAAAATTATTTTCTAGTCTTAGCAATGAATATTATCATGTTAATATTGCAAAAAAAAAAAAACCTGACAAGTTTGCACCTAAGAAATGTTTACAAAAATTCACACCAGATAAGCAATTTACTCAACCACTGGGATTTTCTGTGTTCTATTTCCATTCATTATGGCATTTCTAGTTATATAACCTTTCCCTAGAGAAAGAGGAATAATTTTGTGAGTTAAATGTGGCGGATGAATGGATCCGAGTCTTTCTCTTGATATTAGCACTTAACACAAAATTCTTTTCAGGAGGCATCCTTGGTAGTTGTTGAATTAGGTTCTTGTAAGTTTTTTTAAAATCAATATTAGTGCTCTGTATTTGACTATAATCTGTAGCCTTCTTCCCATTATGGGACTGCCAGCGATTCTGATAATGGGAACACTATGTCACATCCAAGTGCCAGAGCTATCCTGTAGTAACTACCAGGCACACAGCAAAAAAGAAACCAGTCCTCAAGTCACGAAGCCCTTGACTTTGTCGTATAAATTAAACAGAGAGCAGCACATGAATTTCAACACTTATCTATTCCTTATTGAATAGAAGCAAAAATATCACACCTCATTTGAAATCCCCACACATTATTCCCCAGCAATCTGGAACCTGAAGGCTAATTCTGATTCTATCAGGGAATGAAGACTGCACGTTAGCTCCATACAAGACCAGCAGTTGCAGTCTCTCCCCCGTCTTTCTCTGAAAGAAACTCTAATCGTTTGAAAGATATTAGATCTGTTTGATGGTGAATTGCTATTCTGGTTACAGAAGCCAGTTCTACATCTTAAAGTGGGAGAATATGTATGCGTATTTATGACTTTTTTTTCAGCTCAAATATGTATTTCATGTTGGACTGCTAAAGAAACCACAAAAAACGAACTTGGAAAAATACGAAAAATGTATGCTTCATGGTTCTAGTACATTTCAATACCAGATTTTGGTGTGATATACCGTGATGGTTACCATTAGCAACACTACTCGGGCCCTCAATTATGCATATGAGAAAACTGGCCGTGAGGTGAAGCATTTTTGGTCGGAAATGACGTCTGGTCCGTACTCATCTCAATATTTTACTTTTACATCAATCTCCTAGATTTAGGCTCTGAAAATTGCTGATCATCTCTCTAACCCACAGGTTCTGAGTTTTTTCTTTTGGCAAGTCCCAGAATGCTAGAACGAAAGAGGCTAAGCAAAGTGGGTATGATAGGTCCCCTTCTCTCACTAGTTTAAGAAATCAACAGAATTGATGAGATGGAGTTGAAGCAAATAGTGTAATTAAGAAAAAGGGCAACCCATGTAGTTTGGGGTTCAATAATGTGATATGGATAATTATTTATCTAAAGGATCTGCTTGGAATGAAATATTACACATATGGTCCAGCTTAAGAAATATTATTCTACCTTTCAACATAATGGCTGACGGCATTTAGTATGTTGGCACATCCGTGTGGGAACTTAGCTTATTTATTATAAATGATTAGTTAGGAATGTATATAATCAACTTATTGTAGGCACCAAGTCAAATCTAAACCATGGTACTTTGGAAGGCAGCTATGCTCACCACTATACCACCAATGTCCATGTGCTAAACCATGGTACTTTAATTTTCCTAAAAGATTTTCACAGCAATAGTCTTGAGGGAAAAAAATGGAGAGCTTCTAACTTTCTAACTTTCCAAAATTGTCAGTGAAAAATTCTCCTTCTCACAGGAGCAGTGATTACACATTTTTGGCATTATGCAGGGGTTCTAACTTCAAGTCTGAAAAAAGAAATCCAGTGATGAAAATCCACCTCTATTATAAAAACAGCAAGCATTTATGAAGCATAACTCTCAGTGTCAGCTACTTTACTTAATATTATTTTTCAAGTGCATAAAATTTTTTTTTTTTTTTTTTTGTAGAGACAGAGTCTCACTTTATTGTCCTCGGTAGAGTGCCGTGGCATCACACAGCTCACAGCAACCTCCAGCTCCTGGGCTTAGGCGATTCTCTTACCTCAGCCTCTCGACTAGCTGGGACTACAGGCGCCCGCCACAACGCCCAGCTATTTTTCTATTTTGCAATTTGCCGAGGCTGGGTTTGAACCCACCACCGTCCGTACATGGGGTCAGCACCCTACTCGCTGAGCCACAGGTGCCGCCCTGCATAACAGCTCTTAAAGTGGACTCCATTTATTCTCTGTTTCAAAAATCAAAGCCTATTATTTCCATTGCACAAATCACCAAAACCTTATTATTCTCCATTGCAAAAATCAAAGCTAAGTGATGGTTAAGTGACTCCCTCCATGTAACAACCTAGATGGAACTGGAGATCATTCTTCTAAGCAAAGTATTGTGATAATGGAAAAACAAATGCCTTATGTGCTAACTATTAAATTGGAACTAATTGGTCAACACCCATGTGCATATATGGTGGTAAAACTCAATAGAAACCAAGCAGGTGGGAGGGGGAAGGAGAGGGTGGGTAAATTCACACTTAAAGGATACAAAGCACACCATATTGGTGATGGGCACACTTATAACTTAAACTGCACAAAAGCAAATCATGTAATGTTTGTGCCTCCATAATATTCTGAAATTAAACAGACAATAATAACACAAAACAACTATGTTTGGCTGTCCCTCCTCTTATGTTTGTAGAATTTGATTGTAAGCTACCTGAAGGCAGATTCTGGGTCTATTTTTGTCACCATTATATGCCTACCATATAGTCCAGACTCTGTTATCTGGTTGATACTACCAGATCAGTGTATGAAAGCTTTCAAGATAGATTTCCAGCAATAAAGTCCTGTGATAAGGTGTATTTGTTATTTATTGCTGTGTAACGAATTCTAAAGGTGGTTCACAACAACCAGCATTATTACTTTAAAATATTTGGGGGCAATTTTGTAATTCTAGTCTTTCCTGAGGTTGTAGTTAGGACATCAGCAGGACTGCAGCCATCTGAGGTCTGACTGAGGCTGGAGGATCTGCTTCCAAGATGGTTCCCTTATGTGGCTGTTGGCAGGAAGCCTGTTTCTGGCTACATGGGTCTCTCTACAGAGCTGCTCAACTGTCCCCACAATATGGCAGCTGGTTTCCCTGGCAGTGAGTGATCTAAAAAGGAGACCAAGGAGGAGGCAACAAGGCTTTTATGTCCTAGTTTAGGAAGTTACATACCATTAAAGAAATACATGCTCATTATAGAAAATTTGGAAACTCAGAAAAGAAGAAAGAAGAAAACAATTGGACCCCACTTTAATGATTGGTGGATTTCCTTGACATCTTTGGGTTTTTCCATTTTTTGTTTTTGTTTTGTTTCTGGTAGTTTTTAAAAGACAGGGGTCTCACTCTGTTACCCAGGCTGGAGTGCAGTGGTACAATCATAACTCGCTGTAGCCTAGCCTTGAACTCCTGGGCCCACGTGATCCTCCTGCCTCAAGTAGTCCCAAAGTGTTGGGATAATGGGTGTGAGGTCCTACACCAGGGCTTCTTTTATTTACACCTTTGGTTCATTTTTTTTTAACATTATTGGAAGCACCCTGTCCATATATTTATGTATATTCTGCTTCATTCACTTGCTATTAAGGTGAAACGTTTCCCAAAATTACTGTAGCTCTTTACAAGCTGTTTTTAATGGCTGTATTAATGGTCCAAGGTATGACTGTCATAATACTGAATACCTGTCTCTTATTGGGTGATTGAGGTATCTCTATTTTTAATTTATTTACTATCATTAATAGTACTACAATGTATGTCTTTGGGTACAGGGCTCTTTAAGAGCTTCAATTTATTTTCCTAGGCCAGATTCTATGCAGTAGAATTACTAGCTCCAATGTTTGGAGAAATTGGCTGCCATAGTAGCTCACACCTATAATCCCAGTGCTTTGGGAGGCTGAGTTGGGAGGATTGCTTGAGGCCAGAAGTTTGGAGTTGCAATGAAATATGATTGCTCCATTGCACTCTAGCCTGGATGACAGAGAGAGACCGGGTCTCTTAAAAAAAAAAAAAAAAGCAAGGAAAAATTTTAAGTTATTTTTGTATAAGGCCACAGACCACCCATGTCTCGAATAAGGTCAAATTATCTTAAAATAACCTCATCTTCTTCCTCTCCTTTTTACCAAAAACTAAAAACATTTTTTGAATGACATCTGCATGTGGTGCAACAAGCTAAAAATACCTTCATTTGACCCTACCCCTTTGATATTTTTAAAACTCGGATCTTTGTATCTTTGAATAGAATCCAAATTTAAACAGAAAATGCATTCTAATTTTATATGTTCATGTGATACAATGTGTTTATGAGACAAAATCCATATGTCAGAAACACAAGCAACTGGGTTGAATGTCCCAAAACTTCACTTCCTCTTCCACTCACTCTTTCATTAAAGGGTCTGGAACAGGTCAGAAGCCTTCGATGCACCCCCCCTCCCAACACACACACACACACACACACACACACACACACACATTTCCTAGGCTGATTGAGAAGAAACACCAATTCAATTGTGTTCAACACAGCTGATGACATTGTATGGAGAGAAAGAGAGAATGACCATTTGGTGATGCATTTTTCTTGTCCCACCATAAGTTAGTGAAAAAGACTTGCACAAAAGAAAAATAAAATGTGACTATAGATCTATAAATACTTTCAGGGAAACAAACCCAAGGTATGTATTTTAAGTGAGCAAAGCAGATTGTGATATAGTATACATTGCACATCTTATATTATAGGGAAGGCTCTACATTAAGTTACCGGGGTAGGAATTGTGGGGAAGGGACACCCAATTTTGACTTTTTATATATCTGTGGTTTTAACTCATCCCATCCCCTCTGTAGTATGTATTTGCCAAGAGCTCAAAGACACCTGCCCCTACTAGGTATGTTGAAGACACGACAACCAAATGCTATGGTTGTTATGTCTCTCCTTTTAGTCTCCCATATGCTAACTGTTATAAACTTACCTTCCTGGAGCAAGTAACTTTCATTACGTCTGGGCCACCATATTCTCCTGCACCTTGTCCCCTGAATTGAAATATGTATGTTTCTTAACTTCGTAATCATCAATTGCCAAAACATTGCTTTGGGTTGGTTATTTCTACGGTTAGTTATTCTGAATTCATGCTGAAGGATGGCTCTTGTCACATATTGAGAGCATCAGACTGTTATACCACATAAAACTACAGAGAATGTTTTGTTGGTAGTTGTGATGACAAGGAACTTGGGCTAAACGGTGAGTGGTCCATTTGGATGTATGGTCCATCATGAATTCAACCTACAGAGGTATTCGTTCATGTCACAGACAACCATGGTAACGAACTGCACATGCAATTCTGCTCAACCAGACCCCCCCCCAGAATGTGACCTAATTAGTCAACAAGTTAGGATTTATTAAGTATTTATTATGTGTCCAGGAAGTGGCAACTCTGGTGAATAAAATGTTGCAGAAGACACTATCCTCTGCAGTATTATCACGGGGTGGCTCTCCAGGAAATCAGCTTTGAGATAGAGATTAGTACTGGGATATTTATCGGGATTAACACCGTTGATGGTTTGAGGTCAGACGCAGGACTAGGGAGAGAGAGAAGCCAAGCTGGTATCCAGGTGCGACCACCTCCACTGATTCCATAGGGGATTTTGGAGTTGAAAGGGCCCTTCAGAGTTATTGTGAGTTGAGTGGATGGCCAGGACATCTATATCCCTGCACTAATCAGTCATTGAACATGTGTCACCTCAGGAAGGGGCTGAAGTAGGTGCTGAAGCCTGTCTTCCACCACCCCTTGCAATAGTTGGGGACAAGCTCTTCATTGGTTTTATGTGCTGAATTGTGTCCCCCCCCCAAAAAAAAACACAAAATGGTTGAAGTCCTAACCCGAGTACCTGTGAATGTGATCATAGTTGGAAATTGTGTCTTTGTAGATGTAATCTGGTTAAGATGAAATCATTAGCGTAAACCCTAATCCGATCTGACCAGGGTCCTTATTTGAGGAGGAAAACACCAGGTGAAGACAGAAACACAGAGAGAAGATGGCTATGTGAAGACAGAGGCCGAGACTGGAGCGATACAGTCGCAAACCAAGGAATGCCAGTAACTGACAGCCACTGCGAAAGGCTATGTAGGGCATGGAAGGAATCCACCCAAAGTGTCAGAGGGAACTCGGCCCTGTCTACACCTTGACTTCAGACTTACAGTCTCCAGTACCGTGAGAGAATAAATTTCTGTTGTTCTATGCCAAGTAGTTTGTAGTACTTTGTTACAGCAGCCGTAGGAGACACATATAAATGGGATCCTGGATATAGATAACAAGGCTCATCCTTCAGGATGAGGTTAATCAATCAATGAAATATCCAGCTATAGAAATAACTTCTCACAGCAGTAGTTTGTAAATGGGTCTGTGGAGTTAACAAGGGGACTGGAAATAGATGGCTTTTTTGTATAAAACTGAAATAGATGGTACAGAATTGCCATGTGTAGGACACTGGCTGGATAAAGAACCCTACAAGCACGGCTTCCCCCAGCCTATGAAGTAGGTGTTATTATCCACTTTTCATAAATGAGGAAACTGAGGAAAAGAGAAGACTGGAGAGGGCCAGTCATTTGTCACAAGTAGAGAGTGGAGCAGATGGGTGCAAACCCGAGTTGATCCTGCCCCTGAGGCCCCTGAAGCCAGCATCCTGGACCACTGGCTGGCTCTGGAGGTACAGGAGTACCAGGCAATGACTCTGTAATAACTGCTGGGTGGGAGCGCTGACAAAAGGTCCTGGGTGTGGAAATGCATCTGAAACAAAGCAAGCTTATTTCCATTACTGGAACACAGCCCAGAACACAGGTCGTACAGATGGCAGGTTGGTGAGATCATTTCCAGTGCTTCTTATGACACTGAGTTTATTTTTTCCCCAGAGTTATAGTAACATCATCCACCCCCCAAAATTAGCATTCCAATGTCAATCTGTAGGAACAAAGAACTCCTATGACAATGGAAGTAAAAAATTGAGGGACGACAAGAAGAGAGCAGGGTCTCACTTGTGTAACTGCCCCCACCCCAGCCCCAGTTGTCCTCGTGCCATATGACAATGTGGTTTCACACTCAGATGTCATTAAACATATTGAAACCGACCTTAGTGCCAAATTATAACCACAAGTCAAAATACTTATAAAAACACTTTTTATATTCTTATTCAGGTCAACATCAACTATATGCTATTTTGTTAAATTTTCATTTAAAGGGAGAAATGACTATTTCTTTTCTTTTTTTTTGAGAGAGAGCCTCAAGCTATCACCATGGATAGAGTGCTGTGGCATCACAGCTCACAGCAACCTCCAATTCCTGGGCTCAAGCAAGTCTCTTGCCTCTTCCTCCCAAGTAGCTGGGACTACAGGCACCTGCCACAACGCCCGGCCATTTTTTGGTTGCAGCCCCGTCACTGTTGTTTGGCGGGCCCAGGCTGGATTCGAACTCACCAGCTCAGGTGTACATGGCTGGCGCCTTAGGCCACTGAGCCACAGGCGCTGAGCCCCCGGCTATTTTTTGGTTGCAGCCATCATTGTTGTCTGGTGGGCCCAGACTGGATTCGAACCTGCCAGCTCAGGCGTACATGGCTGGCGCCCAAGCCTGTTGAACCACAGGCGCCGAGCCAGAAATGACTATTTCTTATGAACTAAAAGCTGAAGTAACTCTTTGAAGTCAAGAGCTAGTAAACTGTTTTTAGTGAACCCAACTCAATTTATCTCAAGTCAACACATTTATTTACCGTTCACTGTGTGCTAAGATGCGTTTACTATGAATTCAGATATAATATAAGAAGTTAGTCCAGCGTGGTGGCGCATGCCTGTAATCCTAGCACTCTGGGAGGCCCAGGCAGGTGGATTACCTGAGCTCACAGGTTTGAGACCAGCCTGAGCCAAAGCGAGACCTTGTCTCTAAAAATAACCTGCTGCAACCAAAAAAAATGGCCGGGTGTTGTGGTGGGCGCCTGTAGTCCCAGCTACTTGGGAGGTGGAGGCAAGAGACTCACTTGAGCCCAGGAATTGGAGGTTGCTGTGAGCTGTGATGCCACAGCACTCTATCCAGGGTGAGTTTTTGAGGCTCTGTCTCAAAAAAAAAAAAAAAAAAAACAAATAAAATAATGTAAGAAGTTACTACTGTCAAAAGTCTCACAATCTAGTAGAGAAATTAACAAAGATCATTAAACCTGAAAGGAATTGTTACTGAGGTTACTTAGAAGGTGCAATGGAAACACCAAGAACAAGCACTCAGCAGCAGGATGTAAGTAGAGACAGTAGGTGAACAGAGACTTTCCAAGTGAAGGGAACTTTAGGAATGAGACTTGAAGACAAAGCAGAAATTATCCCAGGAGCCAAAGGCAGAGAGTTGGACACTCTGAAGGATTATTATATGAAAAGTTGAGAGAGAGAGAAGTGAAATGCTCTAGTCATTCCAAGAAACAGCAAGCAGCTGAGTCAGGTTTAGCAAAGTATGGAGGTGGAGATCAGGAGGTAGCTGAAGGGAGATGAGAGGAGACATAGGCAAGGGCCAGAGTGAAGAGCTTTGTTGCTGTGCCATGCGGTTTGGACCTCACTCTGAAAGCAATGCGAACACACCGACATGTGCATTTTACAGGTAGGAAAACTACCACGTGGTAGGATGAAAAGTAAGTTGAAGGCTGGACACTGAGAGAAGTCTTAGAAAGTTCTTGTAGTGGTTAAGGCAAGAAACTAATGGTCCTTGACCAAGACTGTTTTCCAGAGAGGAAGAGGATGTTTTGAGAAAACAAACAAGTGAACACAGAATCACAGAATCAGTATTGTAGGAACTGAGTGTAGTTGAGAGTGGGGTGCGGAGGGCTGTGGATAAGGAATCTAGAATGATAAAAAGATGGCCAACTTAAAAATTAAGGAACTCTAGGGAGCGGTGCCTGTGGCTCAAAGGGGTAGGGCACCTGCCCCATATGCCGGAGGTGGTGAGTTCAAACCCAGCCCTGGCCAAAAAAAAAAAAAAAAAAACAGCAAAAAAAAAAAAAAAAAATAAGGAACAAATGTCACAAACATAACGAGGAAGCCAGGGAGGGTTTGAGGATAAGGATGAAAACTCCTGAGCTAGTGGTATCGTACCTGTGAATAGCCACTGCACTCCAGCCTGGGCAACATGGCGAGAACCTGTCTCTAAAAATAAAATATAAAATAAAATGAAATGAAATGAAATGAAATAAAAAAAAAATAAAATAAAATAGATTCACCTGTTAATAAGTTCAGCTTGCAATGCCCCCAGGAATCATCAGAAAGCCTGTATCTCTAACCCAGGGAGAATGGACTGTTACACAACCTCAGTATGGATTGATCCACGGATAAAGGAACAGTGTCCAGAGAAGTGGCAAGCTGCGGGAGGCAAGATTTTAAAGAAAAAAACAAAGATCAGCACTGGCTTATACTACAAAGTGGTTAAATCAGAGAAAAGGCCATTGTAAGGTTTGGTGATACTGTTGTGCCCAGATCATGTAATCCCCAAAGACCACCAGACAAACTCGATGCAAAAGCAAAAGAGCCTTTATTCAAGCTCGAGCCTGGGCCTTCAGTTTACCCATCACAGCAGGAGTGTGCTGAGGACCCCGACCCCTGGGTTGCTGGGGGTTTTATTGTGGTTAGTAGTGGGGTAGGGGATTTTCAGGCTGTGGCGAGTATGATTGGCTACTTTAGATACTTTCTATGCCTATTAGTTGGGCTTGTATCTGACAGTTGTTTTTCGTCTCAGGCTGCTATCTTGCCGGTGGGGTGAGCACCCTGCTTGGCCTTGATAGACGGAAAGTGGGTGATTTGTAACAAAATGGAGTTACTCTTGCTCTTTCAATACTAAGAAGAAAAATGAAGCAGAATAAAGAATGGAGACGGATGCGGGAAGATGTGCATGTAAGCATCATAGATCAGATTGAAAAAACTTGTTTTCCATGATGATAGTGATAAAAAAATTGTATCTACACTTTGTTAATATGTACATTTTGTACAGTATATGTACAAAGAAGAGGAAACTTTTTGTTTTGGCCTGGGCCAGGTTTGAATCCCCTACCTCCAGTAAGAATATGGGGCCAGCGCCCTACTCCCTGAGCCACAGGCACCGCCCAATAAGAGGAAACATTTTAATCAGTTATACAAAAATTTTAAATCAAAAGCAGGTGACCTGGAAAGAAAAGAAGAAAATAACTTGCCTTAGCCATGCTTTTTGCTCAGAGTCTACCTAGCTTCTTTAAGACTTTTCATGAAGGCTGGTAGAAAAGGAGTTAACCATGGGGCTCAAACCAGTTCTAGCTGCTGTCAACATAATACAGAAAAAAAAAATGTAGCCGGAAACAAGGTGAACAGAAGATAAGGAAGAAAAAAAGGAATCAGGTTTCCATCAAACTTCTCAGATCAATCATTAACACTAGTATTTTATCTTTTGGCCATTATAGAAGTTAATGAACTTTAATCAGGCTTAGTTATCCTCGTTTCCAAAGCGTTTTTCATGTTTTCATCATTTTTTTAAGCCTTCAATGGGATTTCCAAATGGATCTGATGTGAAACCCTACTGTTTGGGCAGCTGTAACTAAAAACATTTGACTCCATAGAATTGAAATTATTTTTAGAAACTGAAAATTCCCTTGGTGCAACAGAGATAGTGATGATCACAATATTTTGAAAAGGAAGTGTTTGGTTGGGTAGTGTGTAAGAGAAAGACACACAAACGCGCAAGAGGGACAAGAAAGAAGTGATGATGAACCAGGAGAACTCAGGTTTATTTTTTCTCAGTATATATTTACACAAAGAGTCTTTACGATTCTTGAGATTGACCTACTAGTATCAGTAGACTCTTTATTAAGACTTTTCCGGGCGGCTCCTGTGGCTCAGTGAGTAGGGCGCCGGCCCCATATACCGAAGGTGGCCCGGCCTCGGCCGAACTGCAAAACAAAAAAATAGCCGGGCGCTGTGGCGGGCGCCTGTAGTCCCAGCTACTCGGGAGGCTGAGGCAAGAGAATCGCTTAAGCCCAAGAGCTGGAGGTTGCTGTGAGCAGTGTGACGCCATGACACTCTACCCAGGGCGATAAAGTGAGACTCTGTCTCTACAAAAAAAAAAAATTAACTTAAAAAAAAAAAAAAAAGAACCCTGACCCAGTGGTTACAGCACTGGCCATATGCACCAAGGCTGGTAGGTTGGAACCCGGCCCAGGTCTGCCAAACAACAATGACAACTGCAGCAAAAAAGTAGCCAGACATTGTGGCAGGCGCCTGTAATTCCAGCTACTTGGGAGGCTGAGGCAAGAGAATCAATTAAGCCCAAGAGTTTGAGGTTGCTGTGAGCTGGGATGCCACAGCACTCTATCAAGGACAACATTGTGAGACTCTGTCTCAAAAAAAGAAAAGAAAGCAAAACAAACAAGAACCTGGCCAGATAAGGGACTTTTGAGCCTCAGTACCTAGCTGAGAGTCTGGGACCCTATCCTGGGGACACTGGTCAGCCAAGAAAAGAGACACAAGCAGGGAAGCCGAGTAAGAAAGAGGCATGTCTGTATGCCTGAGATCATAGACGTGGAGGAGGAGTAGGGAAAAGAAGCCCTGACATCCACCGGACACCAGGCACAGAACACGTCGGCTTTCCCTGTCTTTTTGCCACGTGTGGGGGTGTAGACAGCACATATTAGCTATGCTCTTCCCCTTGTGTTATCAGTGGAGATGAGCTCCTCAGGGCTCTAAAGTACAGAGCATTCCCAGGGAACTGAACTCCGGGCATCATTAACTTCACCCACATATGGGTGACCCAGGACTGTCTTCACTTTGGGGATGTCTCCATTAGCATCTTAGCCCACGGAAGTGGTGCTAAAACCAATGAAACCAACTGCTGCTGACCGATGTGGTACTTTCCAAAGTGCTTCTCAGGGTCAAATATCATGAAGTGTCAGGGTTACTCAGGGAAGGGAGGCTGTCTTAGCAGAAGCAGGGGGAGCAGTGCTGCCAGTTAATGCGGGTGAAGGAAACGTGCCCTGCTGTCTGTGTTCACGGGTACAGTTGTGAATAGGTGACCATGCAGAGGCCGGGGGCCACCAACCCTGCAGGAAGGATACTCGATGTACTGTCCCTGCACCCCAAAGGGATACATGGTGATGGCTACTGGAAGCTGCCACACTTTGTGGGCCAGAGCATATGGTTTTGGTACAAAAACTCCACTTTCGTGAATGGCCGGATCTAGTGAAGAGGAGCTCTTTTCTCAAACTCATCTCTAAACCTGCAAAGTAGTGCAAATTATTTTTTAAAAGTGATATGTGATGGAAAATTACTCTCTTGTGAGCATGTTAATCTAAAACAACAATAACAAGAACAACAACAAAAACTCCACTTTCATACTTCTGCACTAACTAGTAGAATGAACACAGTATTACCCAACAGCGCTGGCCTGGTCCCTCTAGGGCATTCTGCACACTGGATGCCCACCTTGACCAGAGAGTTCACAGGCTGCACCATCACCACACCCTGAGAAGCTGCTTCCCCTTTACAGAGACACAGAGGCTCAGAGGTCATGTACCATACCCAAGGCCACTCAGTGTCCTCAAGTCTCAGATCAGCACCCAAAATACCTGCTCTTTCCACAAAGGATAAGGATATCAGCTCTACCTGACTACATACATCCCAGAGATGGAAAGACATATGCCCTACACATCCCTCTAGGGCCTGACAGGGTCCCTAAGTCACTGAAGGAGGTAGCTTGTCAACTTAATTTCAAAAACCAGACCCTTCAAGCACTGAGCCTTGCCCCAGGCACCCCAGAAAAAAGATGCTATTGAGAAACACTGGAAGGAAAGGGACTGGCCTGGGCCAGGAGGGAGCTGCAAAGGCCAGCATGGTGATCCAAGAGAAGGGTGTCCCACCTTAGCACAGTTTCTCTGCCTGAGAGAGCACAGCCAGGAGGCTATTTTCCCCAAGGTCCAAGAGGTTTTGTTTTTTTTTTTGAGACAGAGCCTCAAGCTGTCACCCTGGATAGAGTGCTGTGGCATCACAACTCACAGCAACCTCCAATTCCTGGGCTCAAATGCCTCTGCCTCCCAAGTAACTGGGACTACAGGCGCCCGCCACAACGCCTGGCCATTTTTTTTTGGTTGCACCTGTCGTTGTTTGACGGGCCCAGGCTGTATTTGAACCCGCCAGCTCAGGTGTACGTGGCTGGTGCCTTAGCCCGTTGAGCCACAGGCGCCGAGCCAGGTCCAGGATGTTTTTGCAAAAGCATCCCTCAGCACTCCCAGAAGGCCTCACCTCCACAGGCCCCTCTCCTCTCCAAATCTGAAACCAACTGGAAATGATCCCAAATAATCTAATGGTTAGCAGGAGTGGCCACAAAGACATTCATGACCATTCATCAAACTGTGGCAGGGAGAATTCAACAGAGCTTTCCTAAATAAATAATGATAATTACCCAGAGATTAGTGTGCTTTTCATCAAAGAACTATTTTTCTGGCTGAAAAAAGATAAGTTGATTTCTACAAATCGAGACAGGCACTTATGTTCTGCAGTTTCCCTCACTGTTCAGAGAGTGACTCTGAGCACTCCCTGGGTCGCAGGGCTGCAACCAAGAAGCCAGACCTAACAGAGAAACACATCTTCAACTTTCTGTGTATGCACACACACTCATATGCACACGTATACACACATGCATTCACATGCACGCACACCCACATGCTGCCCAAATGCACACATGCACCCTTACACACACACTCAGATGCATTGGCACACATGTACCCTCTTACACACACGTGCACACACACACAGCATCAAGGACAACTGGAAAACACAAACCACACACAAGTAGATTTCATCTGCCTCTAACAAACACGGACAGTAAATGGGCAGAAAAAATATGTGATAAGAGGTTTCCATAACAACAATGAAGCCAGAAGCTACCAAAACCTGTGGGATACTGCAAAAGCAGTCCTAAAACAAAAGTTTATTGCATTAGGTGTCTACATCTGTAAAACAGAAAGAGAGCACATCAAAAAGTTAATGAAGCAACTTAAGGAAATGGGAAAGAGCAATCTAATCACAAACCTAGCAGAAGAAAACAAAGACTCAAAATTAAGTCAGAAATAAATGAAACTGGCTCGGCGGCTGTGGCTCAATGGGCTAAGGCGCCAGCCACGTACACCTGAGTTGGTGGGTTCGAATCCAGCCTGGGCCCGCCAAACAACAATGACGGCTGCAACCAAAAAATGGCCCGGCATTGTGGCAGGCACCTGTAGTCCCAGCTACTTGGGAGGCAGAGGCAGGAGACTCGCTTGAGCCCAGGAATTGGAGGTTGCTGTGAGCTGTGATGCCAT
>CAUYON010036076.1:0-14265 GCA_963573935.1 Arctocebus calabarensis
CTCTCCTGGCCCAACTCAGCTCCTTCTGTCTGTGACCCCCTTCTGTTCATCCCTCAAAACTTCTGCACTCTTGACTCGGCGCCTGTGGCTCAACGGGCTAAGGCGCCAGCCACGTACACCTGAGCTGGCGGGTTCAGATCCAGCCCCAGGGCCCACCAAACAACAATGACGGCTGCAACCAAAAAATGGCCGGGTGTTGTGGCGGGCGCCTGTAGTCCCAGCTACTTGGGAGGCGGAGGCAAGAGACTCGCTTGAGCCCAGGAATTAGAGGTTGCTGTGAGCTGTGATGCCACAGCACTCTACCCAAGGTGACAGCTTGAGGCTCTGTCTCAAAAAAAAAAAAACTTCTGCACTCTCCCCACCCCAGCTGTGGGAGCCCCCTGCATACCCCAGCTCAGTACCCTTCCCTCATCCCTGAGGCTCTAGCAGGCCCAGCCTCCTGAACACTCACGGCATCACTGCTACCTTCCTGCCCCCTGCAGGCCGGCTTTGGTTACGGACTCCCCATTTCCCGCCTCTATGCCAAGTACTTCCAGGGAGACCTGCAGCTCTTCTCCATGGAGGGCTTTGGGACTGATGCTGTCATCTATCTCAAGGTGAGGGCCTCCCTGAGAGCCTAGCCAGAGGAGGGCTTTGCTGCCAGGCCCTGGGCTGGCTTGGTCTGTGTTAAGTTTCCTGTCCACCCCACCTTCCAGTTCTTTCCAGGTTCTAGACTGGGGGAATCAGAACAAAGCTACAGGTCCTCCACCTGAATAATCCCAACCCTCAGAAACATACAACTTGGCAAGGAACATCAGGGAATCTAGTCTTGATTAAAACCCCTATTCTGGCATTCTTCCCTTATCAGACTCAGAAGGAAGTTTGGGGGGGGGGGCGCCACAGGTCTTGTCACTCAGTTCAGAGGGGACGATGGAGGCCCAGAGTTGGTCATCTCACTGAGGGTCACACGGCCCAGCCTTCTCCCTCTCCCTCCCTGACCCTTGGAGGGAGCAGCTTTCTTGACTGAGCCCTGAGCAGGACACAGAGGAACAGACCCCTCCGTGGGTCTTTTCAGGCCCAGGTCAGTGGTCTCAACCAGTGGCTGGTGGCTGGACTGACTCCAACTTGGGGTGGGACAAGTGGATCAGCGGTCAGCACAGCCCAACCTAGGGAAAGGGTGGTCTGCTGAAGAGTGGGCAGGGCACAGGGAGGGGAGAAGCTGACCTTACCATCTCTCAGGCCCTGTCCACGGACTCGGTGGAGCGCCTGCCCGTCTACAACAAGTCAGCCTGGCGCCACTACCAGACCATCCAGGAGGCTGGCGACTGGTGCGTGCCCAGCACGGAGCCCAAGAACACATCCACATACCGTGTCAGCTAGGGCCACCATGCAGCTGCCCCTGAGAGGGTGGCCTGCAGTCTCTGGGGTCCGGCCACCACGGTGACCCTCCCCATCCCTGGGGGTGGGTTCTCCCTGATGACCAGGTTGTCTGTATGGAAGTCGCGTGGCAACTGGCCTGTGGTGGTCCCTAAGTGCCAATCTGTCTCTGTGGAGGCCCCTTGTCAGTGTCCCTGCTGCCGGTGTCTGTGAGTGATGCCTGAGGGTTGGGGATATTTCTACCCTAATGGTTTTTCCATGTGGTCCTCCTCTCCGAGACCAGGGTTGTCACTTCTCTGCCAAGGCTCCTGGGTCCTCCTCACCACCCTCCACAGCCCTGGCCATCCAAGTGGATGCCCCTGCTTGCCTTATTTCCCCTATGGGTGCCCTGCCCTGGTCCATAGTCAGTGTTAAGAAGGGGCTAGCTGGTGCCCTTAGATCTGGGAGTGAGTGGAGAAAGGGGATGCACCCTGGACACCTGTCAGAGACCTACCTCTGTCAGAGGTCCTACCACCTCTCCCTCCACTCTGGGCTTTAAGGTCAAGGTTGGGGGGTGGGGGTTCCCACCTGGGGTCCACTCCTAATGTGGAGGAACCTGGGAAGACCTAGAGGTCACCTGCCTAGCCAAGCTGCTCCAGGCCCTGCAGGCAGCCTTGGCAGTATTTGTGCCACTGCCAGAGCATCTCCCCAGCATGTCCTCACGTGCTGACACACCCACTTGATCCTGCCTGAGCTCCAGCCCCCAGCCCCCACTGTGCCCGGACTTGGGTACTCAGCGTGGCTTTCTCCCTAGAACACTCTATGTACATAGCTAGTTTTATAACCCTGAATGCCCTACCCTTCCCTTAGCACACAAGGGGTTAAAACTGTGTGCCCCTCCTAGTGGCGATGACAGTGACATCCACAGTAAAGAGGAGATTGAATCTGTGTCTGGGCTATGTTCCTGGGGGAGGGGAACACACACAGAGACTGAAGTGCCCTGTGACCAACACATGACGCACTCGGGACATCCAGCCCAGCTCTGGGCCTGACCCAGTGTGCACTGTGAGTAAGTGCCAGGCAAAGCCACCCATTCAGAACACCTGACAGCCAAACACCAAGGGACGGACCTGTTATCCCACCACACTCAGGGCATAGCACAGTCCCCATAGCCCAGCCCAATCCCCAAACTGGGCAAACAGAAAGATCACTGGCACATCATAGTGTTTATTGAAATAACTTGAGAACCGCCTCCCCCTTCACATGCAGGTGAGCACCCACTAGAGCTCCTGACAGCTTCAAGGACATGGGTGTCTCCAACCTCCTCTGGCCCCTCCACCAGGCCCAGATGGTGCCAGGGTCCCCATATCTTATCCCTCTGAAGCCCCTCTCCCAGCAAAGATGGCAGAGGGGAAGAAAGGGCTGAGTCCCAGGGCCAGTACTCTGGCCGCAAGCCACAGCCCCTGGGCAGGACTGAGGGGAGTCAGCATGCACTGGGTCCTGCCCACCACTACAGGCAGATGTGAGGAGGTGGAAGGAGGATTCTAATCAGAAGCCCTGGCCCTTTGGTAACTCTGACCAGTGCTCCAGAAGCTGGGCTGGCTGCTGGCCAGCGATGCACCCAGAAAATCTCTCCATGGACATTTCCTTAAAAGGACACATGCCATCCCCAGGCTGTAGATAGACTCTACTCCACCCCACCCCCAGGAGCTGCCCCAGCCCTCCTTTCCTCCCAGCAAACCCAAAACCTGCAGCCTGTCTGCCAGTTCTGGAGCAGGGCAGCTGGGGTAGGGCTGATGAAACCTTCCAATCTATCAACTGCCAGGTACCCCTGAATGTTGCTTCTCTGCCTGGCTAGGGAGGAATCACTAGTTCAGCACCCCTAAGCCTTGGTTGGGGGGGGGGTCCTCATTCCCCACTAGCTCCTAAGTTTGCTCTGCCTCAAGGGAACAGTGGGAGAAGTGGATCCTGGCTTGGAGAATGGGTCAAAGACCAGTATTTAATTGGGCCCCAAAAGGTGCTAACCTGTCATCTTGCCCACTGGGACCCACAGGACAGAGGAGGGGAAAGAGAGGAGGGGGTGTCGTTATCTCTTCCTTCTCCTAAAGTCCTTGCAAAGATCATGCTTATCCTGTGTTGCTTTTTCTGGTCTATCAAGGAGTTCGGCTAGGAGTCTACCCTGAGTGCTTCTTGCAGCAGTGCTCCCTGGCCTCCCTGGGGAGCAGGATAGAGCTCCCCACCACACAGCCACCTCGGAGAGCTGGAGGGGAACAGCTCTGTCCACCTACTGCTTCTGAGATGCTGGGCCCATTTCTCTGAGCCCTAGGCTCAGGGCCTCTGGCAGGCAGACAGGCATCCTAGCTTACTTCCTCTGCCCCAGCCCCACCCTGGCCTGAGGGCAGAGGGTTAGCCTGACCCAGGGTCCTCTGGGCTCCCAGACTTGCTTCAGCCCTGGCCTCTCTGGCTTCACCCTTCATCCACCTCCTCCCCCAGGAACTCTATGCTAAACAAGTCCTCAGAACGGGATTTATTACTGGGCCTCTTCCTGGATCTCTCTTTCTGGGGGCCCTGGATCCAGAGTGATGGAGTGAGAGAGGGCACGTCCCCCGTGAGAGTGTGGGCCCAGACCAGCCCAGGTTTGGCACCCACAGTGAGGCCAGTGCCCCGCCGAGCCCGTGGCCCCCCGTGCCGGGCGCCAGCGCCTGCCTTGCCCTCCGTCCCCTAGCTCTTCTGGGCCTCCTGCTCCCGGCGCCGGAGCTTCTCCCGCTGCCTTGCAGCCTTCTCCTGGGCCTTACGCTCCTTCTCTGCAGCTGCCACCAGCTCCTTCAGCTTCCGCTTCACTAGCGCCCGGTCATGTGAGTTGCTGAGCCCTAGGCTCTGGGGAGAAATCCAGGGATAAGGGAGGAGTCCCGAGCTCAGCCCTGGTCTTCTGCCCCAGGTGTACTCTCTGTGAAGTCCTGTGAATCCTCCCTAAGAGAGGCCTTGCCTCCCAAGCTTGACTGGCCAGCATTGTGGGGGGGGGGAGGGCTAGGGCTTCCAGGCCCTTGACCCCTCCCCCAGGCCTTGGATCCTATCTGGGCATGACCTGTCCAGACTCCTGAGACCCAGAGATGGGGACAGACCTGCTCAAGGTCACACAGGTAGTCAGTGGTCAAGGGCCCTCCTACTTCCAGAGACTTCCTGGGGGACTGTCCTCGCTACTTTTCCCCCAAACATCTCAGCAGAGAGGAGGAGATGGGCTAGGAACCTCCTGGGCAAGATCAGCAGCCATCCCTTCCTCCCTCCCCCAGGACCACCAGCCTCGGAATCAGAATCAGGGAGACTCATGAGTGTCAAGGGTCAGATGAAAGTCCTAGAGGACAAGGTCAGCCTGGAGGCTTGGACTGGAGTTTGAAAGTCAAACCAAAGTATTGAAGTTTTAAGTCAATCTGGGGGCCCACACCACACCACAGACCCAAGGACCTTGCCTAGGTCATGGTGGTGGCCATAGATGGAGTAAGAAAGTCAGCCCAGGATGACCTCATCCTGGTCAAAGTCAGGATGAGGGACTTTCCATCCTCAAAGTTTGCCTCAAGCTCAGGCGGGGTCCCAGGCCTTCCACTCTGACCCACCTTCAGTTTGCTTCCATCTAACTGCAGCAGCTGTGGCCCATCCACCTGCCACGCGGCAAATTCCGCAGCATACTGCTCCAGGTTGAGGCTGTGCAGCCACTGGCCCACTTGCTGACTGGTCCAGTGGTGGACAGTGGGGAGGGGTTCATCCAGGAACTGGAGTGGAGACCAAAGTATGTCAGGGGGAGGCTTGGCCAGTGACCTGCACACCCGGTGGAGTCAGAGGTCAGGGCTCCAGGAGGCCCGACGGGCCAACCTTGCTCACCTCATCCGAAGACTGGGACAGTGTATGATATGGATAAGAACATTTGGCCTCCTGCCGGGGCCCACTCAGGATCTTGGGGCTGCTGCTTGGGGGCGTAGAGTCATCACTCAGGGTGGATTCCTAGACAGGAAGGGGTGCTGAGGTAAGAGCTCACCCCCTAAGTCCAAAGGAGTTTTCTCCAGCCCAACACCCCAATCTGGATGGAGTTAAATCCTGGACTATTCCCAGGAGTTGCTCAGTGCCCCTTGTGCATGAGACAGGAGCTCTTGGGTGGGGCATCAGGATCTGAGGCCTCTGGAAGGGCAGATAGCCATCTAGTGGACAAGGGGCTAGAACTAAGCCAGGCAGGATAGTTAGCAGAAATAGAGGAGGTCTCAGACCATGGGTTGCTTCCTACAGGCAGCCTTCTAGGATACCCCCCCAGGCTGGGTCAGGTGTCCCTTTCACCTGGCCTCTAGCAACCTGGATTGAAAGTGCCTGGTTGGAGGTCTTTATCCTCACTGGACTATGAGCTCTATGAGGCCCCAGGCTGTGTTTGTTCATTTGGGTATCCCCAGGACTTAGCACAAGGAAAGGAATAGAGGGAGGAAAGAAGAAAATCCCAAGTCAAAGGGACTCTTTCTGCCCAAATTCTCATCTTTCTCCTCTGCCCCAGCCACACATAAGGCAAAGAACCATAGAACAAACATTGGGCCGGGAGTCACAAAACCTTGCAAAAAAGCTGTGCAAGTCTATGGGCAAGTCCCCTCTCTCTGGGCCTTCATTTGCTCATCTATACAATGGGTACAATTGCGCCTGCCCTCCTCCCTAATTCACTGAGCCTGTGTGACAGCAAAAGCATGTGTTTGGGACTTTGTAAACTGTAGAAGGCTGTCATAAGCAGCCTTCATAAGCAGATGCTCACTGTTGCTTGTTACTTAGTCTCACTTCTCTCACAGGGAGCATTCAGAGAATTGGTTGGGTTCCTGTTTATCTGTCTCCCCCAAGTCTTACCCACCGAGCAGGCAGCCCAACTCCTAACTAGGGAGTAAAGTTAGGACCAACCCAGGCAGAAAAGCAGAATGGAGCAGATCTCGGGCTAGGTAAACAGTAGGAAAATCATAGTGTTCAGTGATGTGTGCTGAATGGATGAAGCTGTGAATGAATCAACGAATGAACTACTCAGAAGATGAATGAGTGAGCAAGTGAATGAATGAACTCAGAATGGTTGAAGAAACGGATTACTGAGTGGCTCCATTGAAGAACCAATAGACTCCAGGAATGCCTGAATCCCAGCCCAAGTCAGGGTGAAGTAGGCCTCCATGGCACCTGAGTGGACTTACCTGGGAAGCTGACTTCTTAGGGCTGAAGCCCTCGTGTTTAGGAGAGCAGGCAGGGGATGTGGTGCTGCCTGAGGACGCTGAGCCCTTGCCGCTGTCTGTGAACCAGGAAAAGGGCAGGAACGGGGAGCCCCCTGACCTGCTAGACCCCTCCACTGACTCCCTGCAGAGAGAGCATCCAGCATGGGTGTGTGCACAGAGGGGTGGGCCAGGCCCTCAGGTGCCATGGGGCCCTGTGGGCACCTCCTACCTGCTGCCCATGGACAAACGGTTGCTGCCCTTCTCTTTCCGGCTCTTGCCAGTGGATGCCCTGCGCAAGGTGACCCTGTGGGGAGGGCAGGGGTGAGTTGGGCAGGGTTGCACTGTGTCACCCTTCACCCCAACAACTCTAAGCCCTGCGTATGGTTCTGCTTCCCACTCACCCCAGGTCCAGGAACTTTCGGCGAGTCTTCTTATCCAGGCCGATGGTGGGGCTGGCAGGCTCGGGAGGGCTGGCATCCCGGCTGTCATCTTTCAGGGGAGGAGAAGGAAGGAGATAGCCATGTGGTGGCTCGCCTGCCTCCTTCATCAGTGTGGGTGATTTAGAATCAAGCAACCTGGCTCTGGAGCCCCTCTGCTAGCTCTGTGATCTGGGACAAGTCATTTTATTTCTCTGGCTTCCCTTCAAATATGGGAATAACACCACCTGTCTATTTCATGGCACCTAACAGGATGCCTATGAAAGCCCTTTACAAACTACAAAGCATTCCAAGAAGTCAGAAGCCACTGCTATTTACTCTTAATTTTAACCTGTTCAACTTCTTTTTTTTTTTTTTTTTTGAGACAGAGCCTCAAGCTGTCACCCTGGATAGAGTGCTGTGGCATCACAACTCACAGCAACCTCCAATTCCTGGGCTCAAGCGCGACTCTTGCCTCCGCCTCCCAAGTAGCTGGGACTACAGGCACCCGCCACAAAGCCAGGCTATTTTTTTTTTTTTTGGTTGCAGCTGTCATTGTAGTTTGGTGAGCCTGGGCTGGATTCAAACCCGCCAGCTCAGGTGTACGTGGCTGGCGCCTTAGCCCGTTGAGCCACAGGCGCCGAGCCACCTGTTCAACTTCTGACCAGCCTTTTGATTTTAGCTCAAACTTCCCTTCCTCAGAGAAGCCTTTCAGGATGCTCCCAGCTAGGTCAGGCATCCTGATAGGAGCTGTCCTGCTGCCACTGTGCAGATTACCGGCATCGCATTTATCATGGTTTGTAACCATACACTTAGTGAAAGGACGATCTGATTGTCTCTCCCCTCAACTACAGCCCTATCAGGGCAAGGACTGTATCTGTTTGCTCACTTGGATGTCCCAGAGCCCAATAGTGTCTGGCACAAAGTTGGCCTGGGTAAAACACTCTGCATCCTCACCTCCACAAGCCCCCTGGCTTGTCCCACCAGCTCTTCTAGGGATGAGGCCACCGCCTCCTTCACTCACCTTCGCTGTGCGGCTCCGCCCGCAGGTGGCGGCGCAGGAAGCAGGGCGAGCTGTCAGAAGAGGGCGCGGAGCGCGGCGGCGACCCCGAGGCTGCGGCCAGACCCTCATGGGAGGCAGCATTATGCAGAGGCCGGTAGCGTGTGAGCGGCGAGGGCGGTGTCTCGTCCTCGTCCTGGCTGCGCCTCAATCCCGGAGGCTCCAGGCAGAAAGAGCCCCCGGCCGGGGACCCCGGGCCGGAGTGCAAAGGCGAGCGCAGCCGGTGCAGGGGGCTCCCGCAGCCGTCGGTCACCTGGGGAAGAGGGCAGCCACTCACCGAGAACCCTCCTCCTCTGAGGGCCTGGGAGACCCTTTTGCCCTGTAAACTGTGGGTCCCCGGGTGAGAAACCAGGATTTCTGGGTCCTTCTGGGCTTGGAAAGAGGGTTTCCTCATGTGTGCCAGCCTGCAGAGGAGTGCCAGGTGGGAGCTCTGAGTCACGTAGGCTGAGGGTGAATTCCGCCTCCTTCACTTACTGTGACTTTATGACAGGACCTCTCAGGGCCTCAGTTTCCTCATCAATAAGATGAGGATGATAATATATTCTTCCAAAGGATGGAATGAACCAGAAGTGAACTACAGCTAAGTCTGGGGGTGTGGCTTTGCTAGAAGAGCAGTTTGGAGGGATTATCCAAGAAGGGGCAAGAAGGGTAGGTGGGTGTATGTGTGTTTGCACAGCTTGCCCCAACCTTGCCTCCGGGCCCATCGGAGCCTTCACCATCCTCAGCAGAACTGGCACTGTCCCGAAGCCTTGAGCGGGATGGTCGATGTCGCCTGCCCTTGGCCAGCAGCTGGGCCCGGGCCTTGTGTAAACTGCTGTCCAGCCTGGCAGTCTCTGGCACGGCCAAGTCCAGGTCTATGAACCGGGGGAAGAGGGGGCAGACAAGAAACATGAGACATGGCAAGCACAGATGGCGACAACCTGTGTTGACACCCCAGGTATTCAACCTGCGTTGCTGAGTGCCAGGCCCTGGGAACAGAGCCAGATGAAAAACAGGGTCTCAGGTGGGGTGGGGGTAGGCAGACATGCCAGCATGTCTGCCCCATCCATGTAGCACAGCGTGATGAACCCTTATGTATACAGAGGAGGACTGGATAGGACAGCCCTGTTTGGAGGACTCAGAGGCGGAAACACCAAAGCTGGGCCATAGGCTCTGGGTAGGAATTTATAAGAGGTAAGTTTGGGCTGGGGGCAGTGGCTCACACCTATAATCCTAGCACTCTGGGAGCCTGAGGCAGGAGGATCACTTGAGCTCAGGAGTTCAAAAATCTACTAAAAATAGAAAAATTAGCCAGGTGTGGTGGTAGGGGCCTGTAGTCCCAATTACTTGGGAGGCTGAGAGTCTGAGCTTGCTGTGAGCTAGGCTGAGGTCATGGCACTCTAGCCCGGGTGGCAGAGACAGACTGTCTCGAAAAAAAAACGAGATTGGCAAAACTGATCCATTTCATGCTAGGAAGTAGGAAAGCAAAGGATGGCACCTCCAGGGACAGTGGCAGGGTAGCTTTATGGAGAGATGGACTAGAGGAGGAAGCTGGAGATATCATGGCCAGAACAGTTATTTGAGAAGCGCTACTATGCAGTAATGTACATACATCATTTCTTACACTAAACAACCTGGTGGAATTAGAACAGCTATTACACACATTTTATAGCTGAGTAAATTGATGCTTCGAGAGCTTAGGTCACTTGACTAAAGCCATCAGCTAGCAATGGTCCAGGATTTGAGACTGGCTAGTCTGGCTTCAGTGACTGGTCCTATTGGGGACACTGGCTTGCTGTGCCACACTTACGGTGGCACTCAGAGATAGCACTGCTGAGCATCTGGAGAGCTCACAGTTGAAGTGGAGGATAGGGACCCCCCACAAGCCAGTGGCAGTGTAGGAAGGAAAGCCCCACAGTCCCTTGAAGCCTGACTTTCCTGTCCTGGAGTCTGTGACTCAGTACTGGGTCCTGCATGAGGACATGAAGGAAGAGCAGGCAAAGCCAGCAGGTCATGCAGAAAAACCCTCATTGCTCACAGCTTCGCCTTTCGTGTGCTCCACCAGGAATGAGCCCTGACTTGGTTCTGGACCTGAACTTGGCACTGGGATCTCCAAACAGAAAGGAGTCTTCCCAGGCCTCAGGATGGGACAAGACCCTTCTTCTCCACTCCCCCTGCCATGATCTCAAGGACCTCATTCCATCGCACACACACACACACCACCTGACCTGCTGCTCTCTTGTCTGCAGACACCCCCTAAGCCACCCAGTTGCTCTCCTGCCTTAACCGTCACCTATGTCTACGTTCTAGTCCTGACCCCTCCCTGAATTCCAAGCCCAGTGCTCAAGCACCTGCCTGGGGGCTTCCTATATCAAAAGCCACTAGGTGGGTGCCTGTGGCTCATCGAGTAGGGCACCAGCCCCATATACCGAAGGTGGCGGGTTCAAACCCAGCCTCGCCAAACTGCAAAACAGAAAAATAGCTGGGCGTTGTGGCACGCACCTGTAGTCCCAGCTACTCGGGAGGCTGAGGCAAGAGAATCCCCTAAGCCTAGGAGTTGGAGGTTGCTGTGAGCTGTGTGATGCCACGGCACTGTACCGAGGGCAATAAAGTGAGACTCTGTCTCTAAAAAAAAAAGGAAGTAACTTGCTGAGGGTCACCCAGCCAAGAAGTGGTAGAACTGGATTCAGCCTGGGCCATGTGGCTCCAGAGCCTGTGCTCTTAACCAAGGAGGAAGAGTCTGGGAATCCCAGAAAGGGTGAACTGCAGCCCCCTCAGGCATTGAATGGAGGCTAAGGAGCATGGGCTTCACATTGGTGGCTTTGGGGAATTCCCCACCCCCTCCTGAAAGACTTTCAAAAGCGTCAGAGAACAGGAATGGTCAGAAATATGTTTTAGAAAGTTTTCTTCTGGTTGAGTGGAAGGTGTGGGGAGGGAACCAGACCAGAAGCAAGGACCAAAGGTTGGATGAATACATGTTTGGGGATGGCAGGGGCTGGGAGTAGGGTGCAGTTGGTGGTGGGAGAGGAGAGGCCAGGTGCCAGGAGTGTGAGGAAGGCCAGTCAACTGAACTCCACTCTTTCATTAAAGTAGCATTTACGAAGCACCTACTATGTGCCAGGCACTATTCTATGCTCATGGTAGAGCAATGAACAAAACAGAGAAAACTTGTCCTCGTGGAGCTGACATTCTAGTGGGTGGGGAGAGATAATAAACTAAATAAACAGAATATATTGTATGCTAGAGAGTGATCAGGGATATAGGAAAAAATAAGAATGGGGTTTTGGAATGTGTGTGTCAGGGGTGTGCTCAGGAAGGGCCTCACTGAGAGAAAGCACTTAAGCAAAGACTTGAAGGAGGGGAAGGACAGGACCATGCAGGAATCTGTGGCAAGAGCCTTGCGGGGAGAGGGAAGGAGGCTAGGCTTGTGTAATGATGAGCCAGGGGCAGGTGGCTGGAGTGGAGGGGTAGAAGTAGAGCCCAGAGAGGCGAGGAAGCATGGCCTAAGTCTGGAAGGCCACTGGGAGATCTTTGGCTCTTGCGCTGCAGGAAATGGAAGTCGCCAGAGGGTTCTGAGCAGAGGAGTGACACAAGCTGACATGTTTTATTAGGATCACTCTGGTTGCTGTGTTGAAAATAGGCTGTAAATGGGAAAGGGAGGAGGAAGAACAACCAGGGGGGCGGGAGGGAGGCTTTTTATAATAATCGAGGCAAGAGGAGGTGGTAACCATGGCCAGAGAAGCTATGAGTGCTCCCCTCCACTTGTCCATACACACAGTCATGAACAAAGTTTTGCGGAAAATCTCACAAAGTAGAGAGAATAGTGCAATGCACTATCATATGGTTGTGTCCTTGTCACTCAACCTCCACAGTGATCAAGTTTTGGCCAGTCTTGTGTCATATATATTCCCTTCCACTTTCTATCCCTATTGCCCTGGATTAGTTTGAACCTAATCCAGAATATCATATCACTTCACCATAAATATTGCAGTATGTCTAGATATATTTTGAAAGTGGAACTAACAGGAATTGTGGATGAATTGGTTTGCAGGAAGGCCGGGAAAGAAGTCCAGAATGACTGCAAGGGTTTGGCCTGAGCATCTGGAAGGATGGAGCTGCTTTCTGTCAAAAAGGGGGGACTGGGAGGAGAAGCTGGAGCCATAAAAGAGGTCAGGAAATTGAAGACATCTAGTGGACATCTAAATGGAAGTGTCAATTCAGTGGGACACAAGAATTACCAACTGGGTCTGTGCTAGGGAGGAGGATGGCTTGGAGCTGTCTGACTTGGTAACAAGGGGGTCTTTCACTGAGTCAGGAAAGAGAGCAGAAGCTTGTTTGAGGCAAGGCAATAATTTCATTTTGCTGGGCTGAACTTGAGATGTCTAGTGGCTTTTTTTTTTTTTTTTAGAGACAGAGTCTCACTTTATCGCCCTCGGTACAGTGCCGTGGCATCACACAGCTCACAGCAACCTCCAACTCCTAGGCTTAGGCGATTCTCTTGCCTCAGCCTCCCGAGTAGCTGGGACTACAGGTGCGTGCCACAACGCCCAGCTATTTTTCTGTTTTGCAGTTTGGCAAGGCTGGGTTTGAACCCAGCACCTTCAGTAGAGTGCTGTGGCACAACTCACAGCAACCTCAAACTCTTGGGCTCAAATGATTCTGTTGCCTCAGCCTCCCGGCAAGGAGGGAGGTGCCTGCCACAACATCTGGCTATTTTTTAGAGATGGTGTCTCGCTCTTCCTCAGACTGGTCTCGAACCCATAAGCTCAGGCAATCCACCAACCTCAGCCTCCCAAGTGCTAGGATTACAGGTGTAAGCCACCACACAAGTTACTTCCATTTAAGTGTCAGCTTCCTCATCTGTTAAATGGGACTATAATAGCAGTACCTTCCTTACAGGATTTTTGTGAACATTAAATAAGCTAATCCATATAAAATGTTCCACTGTAATATGTGCAACTGAATGAGTGCTCGGCAGGCGCTTTAATGGTGTTAGTGAGAACAATACTGAGTTGCTTATACTGGCACTTGCAGGTACACCGGCACCTGTACCTCCGCTACCTCTGTCTCACCGGCAGCCCTGTGCTCATGCTACTGTCTCTGCTCCACTCTCTGCCCCTCCTCTACCTGGCTGATCAGCTCTGACACATGTCTCTCACATACGCACCTCCTCCAGGCTCAGCACTGTTTGGTTACGGTCACTGGCCACTGTATGGCCTGCCATCTGAGTGGCTCCCCATGCTGGCATCATGATAAATGCTTTATAGAAGGAACTGTCCCTGGTTGCCCCTTGGGCACTTTCAGCCTATACCTTTCCTTCTCCTTAGAACACACTCTATCCACTGTGCTTCATGAGAAATGCATTATAGAAGGAACAAGAGTTTTCTAAGGAGAAAGAAAGGTGCACGAGAGCCTGGTGCAGTCTCTGGCAAGATGCTCAGTGAGTGCTGAAACAAAGTCCCCCTTCCAGGGGCCCAATGCATGCTTAAGTGGAGACATATACAGGTGCTGAAAAGGGTCACCTACGAGCATATGCCCATGTTCCATCATGGCCTGCATTTCAATCCTCTGCACAGCACACCTCACCATCAAATATATTCCTTATCTAGTTGTGTGTGTGTTTTATCATCTGTCCCCCCACCTACCTCTGCATGAGAATTCAAGTTCTCTAAAGGCAGTGACTTTGTCTGGCCAGAGCCCAGACCAGAGCCTGGCACATACTCTATAAATTCGAGTACTTGTGGAATGGATGAAGAGACAGGGTGAGATTGGGGGTTTCTACTTTTGCTCAGGTAGCCAGGCTGAGGTCTGGAGACAAAAAAGAACCCAGGTTATAGATAGAGCAAAAGGTTTGTTGGCAAGGTGGTGCCTGTGGCTCAAAGGAGTAGGGCGCCAGCCTCATATAACGGAGCTTGTGGGTTCAAACCCAGCCCCGGCCAAAAAACAAAAACAAAAACAAAAAAAACTGCAAAAAAGTTTCCTTGGGCTCGGCGCCTGTGGCTCAACGGGCTAAGGCGCCAGCCACGTACACCTGAGCTGGCAGGTTCGAATCCAACCCCAGCCCGCCAAACAACAATGGTGGCTGCAACCAAAAAAAGGCGGGAAGTTGTGGCGGGCGCCTGTAGTCCCAGCTACTTGGGAGGCAGAGGCAAGAGACTCGCTTGAGCCCAGGAATTGGAGGTTGCTGTGAGCTGTGATGCCACAGCACTCTCTCCAGGGTGACAGCTTGAGGCTCTGTCTAAAAAAAAAAAAAAGTTTC
>CAUYON010036078.1:0-19359 GCA_963573935.1 Arctocebus calabarensis
GAGAAAGAGAGAAAGAAAGAAAGAAAGAAAGAAAGAAAGAAAGAAAGAAAGAAAGAAAGAAAGAAAGAAAGAAAGAAAGGAGAGTCTGAAGCTTGACGTCCAGGAAAGGGACTTATACTAGAGATCCAAAAAGGTAGTCATCAAGGTAGTTGTTGACTTCAAAGATGTAATAAGTTGCTCAGAGAGAGTGGGCCAGATGAGGAGAGCTGCATCTGTATGACCACTACACGTGGCCCTCCTTGCCCTCAGGAGCTAGAGGGCGACTCTGACCACCAGCTTACTTATTCAGAGCCTTGATACTGTCTTGTTCTTGCCAGTTTCTTTCTCTTGGGCTGGGGAGACAAAAAAAAACCCCCTGTTCTCTGTGCCCTCATCCATTTGCTTCTGGTCTCCAGAAGTGTGAAGCTCGTCCTGAATCCAGTCTGCTGGATCTAACGTTGCATTATTGCTGCTGCCTGAAATTTCTCCTTGCGATGCACCACCATCCAATTAGAACACCCTAAAACCAATATTTGCCCAGTCTTTGTTTGCCCTTTGGGTACTGTGGCTTGACTAGACCACGCACCCCTGTGGGGCCAGCCTCTGGAATTGAACTAGTTCCTTGCGGGCCAAATCCCATACCCTAAGTGGGCGGGGTCCTTGCTATTTACTCTCGCTCCCCTTTGGCCCAGGGCTGTAGCCTGATTCTGCAAGCCTGACGTAGCCCACAGAACAGGATGGCGGTCTCCGTGAAGATATTACAGCTGAGGCCGAACATGATGCCCTGCAGTTGGAAGCCTTCTCTGTCTGTCTAGCTGCACAGAGCAGGGGAAGAGGCTGACAAAATGGAAAAGTGGAACGCCAGCGTTTGCTCCCGAGGGACACTGCCTTTGGAATACCTTAAATTAGAAGTCTTAAAGAATCTGTTAGGGATCCCTGTTGCCTTGGTTGGCTTTGGGTGTGGTTCTTTCAAACAGAGGATGATCGGTGGAGTTTTTCCAGCCCTGTAATTCTACTTGTGATGAGGTAGAATTAAAGCTGAAATTGCCTAGTTCATAAGCCTAGTTGGTGAATAATAGAGTTTACATCTCCTCAAAAAATAAGTTAAATAAGAAATCACATTAAAATTCATACCCACCTGCCTACAATGATCTAATTTGAAAATTGAGCACAATTAATTTGGAATCCTAGGTCGGCTTTCCCGGTGCCACCTGTCCTTCTTCTTACCACTTCCCCCATCAGACAGTGTGTGCTCAGAGAACTCTGAGACCGTTTTAAATATTACCCCGAGCCACACATCCGTAGGAAGGTGAATCCACACATCCGCCTTCTCTTCTTCCTCCTATTATTATTAGGATAGTTGCTCATATATTTCTAAATGTAGTCCTGGCCAAAAATAAATTCTGTAAACTAGGAATGCGGGTGTGTCTGCCCCCACAAAAATCCCTTTGTTCTCTGTGTTGAGATGTGAGCAGAAGTAAAAATCCAGCGCTGTAGTTGAGGAAAAGACACCGTGGCAGCGTGGCAGTAGCTGTGCGTGCAAAGGACATCCATGATGTCTATTAGAAGTAGGGGACATTGAGTTGGGGAAGAGGAGATCTGGATGCTTCACAGTTTTAGGGGTTAGACTGGGTTGGCTTCCTTCTTCATCTGCTCACTTTTAAATGGGAGTAAATTCCATAACAAAGGATAAAGGAGTAGACACAGGCTTGGCAGGCCAAGGCAAATTATCACCAGGAAGTTGACGTGATCAAGCATCCTCCCAAAGCAGGCAGCACAGAGGTAAATCAGCTAAGTCGGGAAGCTGCCATCAGCACTTTAAAAGGCTAGCATACTTAGGAGAGACACTCCACTGAATGAAGGCTTTTCTCTAGATGAATTGAAGAATAATTTTTTTTTTTTTGAGACAGACTCTTACTGTTGCCCTAGGTAAAGTGCTGTAGCATCATAGCTCACAGCAACCTCAAACTCTTGGGCTTCAGACTCCCCAGTAGCTCACCACAAAGCCTGGCTAGTTTTTCTATTTTTAGTAGAGATGGGGGTCTTACTCTTGCTTAAGCTGAACTGGAACTCCTGAGCTCAGTGATCCATCTGCCTCCCAGAATTCTATGATTAAAGATGTGAGCCACTGTGCCTGGCCATGCAAATTTTTAATGAGGTTTGCTGTTCTCAATATTGGAGTTCTTGTCCTCTGTGAGAGATACAGTCATACTTGGGGGGAATTCCAGCTTGGGGTTCCAAGGAACAAACTAGAAATAGGACAATAAGTGCTGAGGGTGTGACAGCCACGCTCAGTCAAAGCAGAAGCCAGAAGATTACTCCTTTTTCAGGGTTGGGTGTGGTGGCTCAAGTCTGTAATCCCTGCACTCTGGGAGGCCAAGGCGGGCAGATTGCTTGACCTTAGGAGCCTGAGACCAGCCTAGCTGGGTGTGGAGGTGGGCACCTGTAGTCCCAGCTACTTGGGAGGCTAAGGCAAGAGAATCACTTGAGCCTAAGAGTTTGAGATTGCTGTGAGTTATGACACCACGGCACTCAAGCTCAGGGCGACTGAGCCAGACTCTGTCTCAAAAAAAAAGAAAAGAAAGATTACTGCTTTTTCAACACTTTTCTAAACAAACCCCTGGATTGTTCACAGTCCAGGATAATTTGGGTTCTGGATCCAAAGGGCATACAGCAGCATTACAAAGCCAAAAGAGAAAACAAAGGTCTTAAATGTGGCCATCTGTGAAAGCTGCCCACTAGAGGGTTCTAGAAGTTACTGGGTTTGTGATCACCTGTACCAGAACTACTATTGCCCTGAGCCTTTCTGGGGAAACCAATGTTCCTGCTTAATAAGAGATTTAAGATGTGTGGCAAGCTGAACTGTAGTGTTAAGGATTCAAGTATTTACTTTTAGAGGGCTCCCTAGCAAGAACTCACAGATTAGCCATAACTGAGTTTTTTAAAGGAAATAGAAACCTCTAACTGAAGAATATCCATTTGGGGAAAATGAAACTGATCATAGGAAACCGGATTTGGCTCTAGGTTAGAGTCTCATTTTAGCGGGTCACAAGGTAGATGACATTCAGAAGCTGAAAACTCAAAAGGTCAGCTAAATTTGACCTAGGCAAAGAGAAATCAGGTGACAGGTACAATGATTTTGACAAAAGTGACTGCAAAGGAAGGAATTTAAAGTAGTCAATAATGAAAAAACAAGGCAATTATAAACTTCAGGAAAAAAGAAAAATAACAAGAAAGTTAATCATAGTGCACTATGATACTCTACTTTGTGTACATGTGTATAATAATGTAAACACCAAACAATGATTTAAGCAAAACTTAAAATATAATTTTGTAGGATTGGGGAGGGAAAACAGACAGGATGGCTGCAAAGAGTACTAGGTTCTCATTTAACATAATCAGAAAATAATACATCCAAATTGTTAAATCAAAAGAGAATAATAGGCTCACTGCCTATGGCTCAGGTGGCTAAGTTGCCAGCCACATATATCTGAGCTGGTGGGTTCAAATCCAGCCCAGGCCCGACAAACAACAATGATGGCTACCACCAAAAAAAAAAAAAAATAGCAGGGTGTTGTGGCTGGCACCTATAGTCCCAGTTACTTGGGAGGCAGAGGCAAGAGAATCCCTTCAGCCCAGGAGTTGGATGTGTGAGCTGTGATACCACAGCACTCTACCCAGGGCAACAGCATGAGGCTCTGTCTCAAAAAAAAAGAGAGAATAATACATGTGTATTATTTCAAATGGGACAATGTGGAAATGCCAAAAGAAACAAGACTTGTGACAGAAAGAAGAAGAAAGGAAACTGCTGAATTTCATTAGCTTTTTAATACTGTTGACCTTTTAAAATTATGTGCATATATTTGTTCAATCAATTTTTAAGTTATCTTTCTCCAAAAGGACAGGGCAGAAGAGAAAAGTCTTTTCAGTTAAAAGTGTGTTGAAAGGCAAATTGTCTTCAAGTTCCAAATATATTGGAAGAAATTAGAGTAAGGCCTAAGGATTTCTTTCTTTCTTTCTTTCTTTTTTCTTTTTTTTTTTTAGGCAGAGTCTCACTATGTTGCCCTCAGTAGAGTGCTGTGGCGTCACAGCTCACAGCAACCTCCAACTCTTGGGCTTAAGCAATTCTCTTGCCTCAGCCTCCCAAGTACCTGGGATTACAGGTGTCCACCACAACGCCCAGCTATTTTTGTTGTTGTTGTTGTAGTTGTCATTGTTGTTTAGCTGGCCTGGACCAGGTTCAAATCTGTTAGTATTGGTGCATGTGGCTGGCAGCATAATCTCTGTGCTATGGGTGCCAAGCCAGGCCTAAGGATTTCTTAGCTGATTCAGGGACAGTTTGGTAACTGTTAAATTAATTTGCATTTGTCTTACATTATTTTAAACCTTGTTGCTTATCTTATTATAATATTTATAATGGAAGTCAATGAAAACTTCCTTAATAAAGAGGTAATTTGAGGACAGAAACATACTGAGTGAATCATGTTTTGTTTTTTTTTTTGTTTTGTCTTTTTTTTCCAAATAGAGCCTTAAGCTGTCACCCTAAGTAGAATGCTATGGCATCATAGCTCATAGCAACCTCCAACTCCTGGGCTCAAGTGAGTCTCCTGCCTCCGCCTCCCAAGTAGCTGGGACTATAGGCACCTGCCACAACACTCAGCTATTTTTTGGTTGTAGTTGTCGTTGTTTGGCAGGCCCCGGCTGGATTCGAACCCACCAGCTCTGGTGGATGTATTATTTTCCTATTATGTTAAATAAGAATTTAGTACTGTTTGCGGTGCCTTAGCCACTTGACCCACAGCCGCCGAGCCAGTGAATCATGTTTTTGTTTGTTTGTTTGTTTGTTTGAGGCAGAGACTCAAGCTGTGGCCCTGGGTAGAGTGCTGTGGTGTCACAGCTCACAGCAACCTCCAACTCCTGGGCTTAAGCCATTCTCTTGCCTCAGTTTCCCAAGTAGCTGGAACTACAGGCACCTGCCACAACGCTCAGCTATTTTTTAGTTGTAGTTGTTATTGTTGTTTGGTTGGCCCCGGGCTGGATTCGAACCTGCCAGCTCTGGTGTATGTGGCTGGTGCCTTAGCTGGTTGAGGCACCTATTGACCTTTAATCCAAAATACTAATTACACCAGGGAGCCATATTTCGGGATGAAGTACAGGTGCCAAGCCATGAATCATGTTTTATTTATTTTTTTTTTTTGTAGAGACAGAGTCTCACTTTATCGCCCTCAGTGGAGTGCCATGGCATCACACAGCAACAGCAACCTCCAACGCCTGGGCTTAGGCGATTCTCTTGCCTCAGCCTCCTGAGTAGTTGGAACTACAGGCACCCACCACAACACCCAGCTATTTTTCTGTTTTTGCAGTTCGGCTGAGGCCGGGTTTGAACCGGCCACCTTCAGTATACGGGGCTGGCGCCCTACTCGATGAGCCATAGGCACCACCCATGAATCATGTTTTAAATGCTTATTCTTTCTTTGGGATGAATGCCCAACCAGTGGGCCTGTACATCCATAAACAGACGTCAATTGTTATTCATCAAGTGCCAGCCACCTGAAGAGCTAGCATATTGAGTAGGAAGAATTAATCATCTTCCATAAGACTTGCGATTATAATAGTCATGTATTCAATCCATTTGTTTATTTCTAGCCCTCTTTCAGAAATGCTAAATGTAAATGACTCTGCCCAGGTATATATTTTGGTGGTAAAGGAGCTCAAGGCACTTCATCCCGAAATATGGCTCCCTGGTGTAATTAGTATTTTGGATTAAAGGTCAATAGATGTTAGAAGAGATTTTCCCCTATCTACACAAAGGCCTGAGAGACCCACCAAGGAGAAGAATTGCTTTCCCTTCCCCCCTTTTCCCCTGCCACTCACATGTCTCTCAATCCTCTATCTCTCCCAAAGCACAGCCTCAAGTTCCCTTACCTGCTGAATGTTTAGACTTACCAAAGAAGAAAACAATTATCTCTAGTCTCTTCCCTGAGTTTTCATTAACTGAAAACTAAAGTTTGTCAGCACTCCTGGACAGACTTTCATCACAAACCATTGTCCACTCTGTGGGCCCAATAGACTTTTGCCCCAGACCACTGTATATTCCTCAAGCCTATTGAAGTTTTCTAACAATCATTTACCATCCCTCTAAATCATCCACACTTCCTTATCTCCCCTTTTCCTTAGGAAGTGGGATATATAAGCATCAGTACCCCATTGGGCTATGGAGCAATTGCTCTATGATTTTCCCTGTGTGCATAGGAGTAATAAATATGTTTGCTTTTTGTCTTACTAATCTCCCTTTTTGTGAGTTGATTTTTCAGCAAAACTTCCAAGATTTAAAATAATGTAAGACCTAGGTGCAAATTAAGTATCTTGTCAATGTACTTAAGTAATCTATCAACTTGAATATTTTGACTAGTGTTGAGTGGAAAACCTTCATTTTTTAACACAGGGTTTCTCAATCTTGACACTATCAACCTTTTGGGCCAGATAATCCTTTGTTCTGGAGTCTACATTGTGCATTGCAAGATGCTTAACATCATCCCTATTCTTTACACACTAGATGCCAGTAGAACCCCCTCCCCTCCCCCAGTCGTGATAACTGAAATTGTCTTTAGACATTGACAAATGTCCCTGGTGGGGGACAGGGAAAGAAACAAAACTTTCCTTCAGTTGAGAACTACTCCTTAACACTTTATTTTCCTGGTGCCAAACTGATGCTCAAAATGAGTGAATTTTCTCTTTAAAAAGCTGCCTTACATCTGGAGTTCACCTCTTATAGCTCACCAAAGATTTAGGCTTAGTCTACATTATTAATTCTGCAGCAAAGAACCTCTAAACAGTGATTAAAACATATTGTATCACTCTATGTCTGATAAGTGAGACATGTTAAGTGAGAAGAGTCTCCCTAAAGTATAATTAGGCTATGTAAATTACCTAGGTATTTTAAAATCTGAAATAAAATTGAAAATGAGAAGAATCCCATCATGACATCCTGACACACCAGTTAGATATTTCTCCAGGGAGGAGAATCTTGCTCCTAACATCTTTGTAATATCCGCCTCACCTGAGCTTGCTTTAGCTTTTAGGAAACCTGGGGCTGAACCCATAAGGGTTCTAAACAGACAAAAGGCACTCCAGTGAGGATCCCCTGGCCAGAGTGAGGAGAACTGGGTCTGGGACATAAATAGCTACTTCATCATCAAAGCCTGCTGCCCAAGAGAAGGCTTTCATGAGAACTCATCTCATTGTGTGAAAATTCAGATGACTGAACTATAATTAGCTTGATTAGTCAACGTTTTAATTCATAGGATTCTGGCTTTGATGTGCTCCTTTCTCACAGAATCAAAGCTAATAATTCTGGAATCATAATTGGGAGCTGAGTGCCAGCCTGAAGCATGGGGAGCTCCTTGCCTTCTTGCCAGCTCTGCTTCCAAGACCACAGCTTCCTAGCCATAAATGCTTATGAACCTGGCCCAACCACCTTAGGCTTGCCCTTTAGCTATTTGCTTCACAGAACATTTCTTGGGAAGCTCCTTTCTATGGTCAAGGTGGTTGACATTAAACCTTGCCAATGCCTCCAAAGCCTGGGCACACAATAGGTGCTCAATAAATGATTTTTGGATGTGACTAAACAAATAGTAGAACAGATTTTGGTTGATTATTGCCATAGTTCATTTTCTGTTTCTATAACAGAATACCACAGGCTGGATCATTTATAAAGAAAAGAGGTTTATGGTTTATGGTTCTGGAGGCTGTGAAGTCCAAGACCAGATAGCTGCATGTGGTCAGCTTCTGGTGAGGGCCTTGTGCTGTGTCATAATGTGACAGAGAAGTGGAAGGGGAAGCATGCATGTGCAAAAGGGGAAAAATGCAAGTGACAACATCACTTTATTATAAACCACTCTCGTGGTAACCAATCTAGTCCCATGACATGAAGAACTCACTTCCTCAATATTTTACTCAGTTCTGTGAGAGTGGCATAAATCCTTATTAATTACCTAATGACTTCTTAAGAGACCACCTCCCAACACTGCCACACCAAGGGCCAAATTTCTAGCACATGAATTCCAAAGAGCATACTCTAACCTCCAAATCTACCTATGCATTTCTTACTAAATGTTACTGTTAAGGCATTCTCAGTTAGATTTTCTGTTTCTTGCAGCTGAAAGCATCCTAATTGATAAAAGTGATTAACCATATCATTTTTGTATAAGAGAAGCTTAGGTGAAAGGCCAGTCCAGTAGGAACTTTATTATAATACTTACTGCTTACTGAGGCACCAACCATGTACCAAGACTTTATAAGCATTGATTTTAATCCTCACAATAACACCATAAGGTGAATTCTTAAGAGATAGGGTCTCATCATGTTGCCCAGGCAGGAGTGCAATGTTTATTCACAGGTGCAATCATAAGCATGCTTCAGTCTACAACTCCTGGTCTTAAGCAATTCTCCCACTTCAGCCTCCAGAGTAGCTGGGACTATAGGCATGTGCTACCGTGCCTGGCTCCATAAGTTTACTTATGTTTTCAGAGCCACCTCCAAACTGAAGCTTTGAAAGCATAAGTAAACTTACATAAATTGTCCAGTTATTACATGGTACAAAACAGATTGAAACCCACATCTAACCGGGCTCTGTTTTTTCTCTACATTGTCTCCTGTTAGCTTTCCAAAGACACAATGTGAGAGAAAGTGTGCCAAGAAAGACTAGTTGGTTTGATGGAAGAATTCTTCTTGGATAGAAGAATAAAGGAATGGAAACCCATCTACTAAAACTTCCTGGATGGGTAATGAAGCCACTATCTTCATGAAAAGCAGCTATTACCATTGTCCTGGATGTTACTTCTAAACAAGAAGGAAAAATGGGAAACACCCCAGACATTTTGATATTAGGACTCCGGATTGGTTCTGCAAACCTTGCCATGGCTGCTTCTCTCAAGCATTCTCACTGAAGGAAATCCCATCTCTCATATTCACAGTCTCTTCAGATAAAATAAAAAAGAGTTGTTTCCTGCGTTTCTTTCTCAGTTCCCCATTCCATCCCCAGACACTTTTCCCCAAAACACAAAAACCTGACACCAGTAAAGACAGAGAATAATGATGCTACACTCTTGAGACTGAGCTCTAGTCCCATTCCAATCCTGGCTTTCTCAAGAGAGGACTAATTCTGCTAAAGGCTTGGAGTATTATTTTCTGGAGACCTTGTGGGACATGGATGGGAAAGGGTGGCAGTTTCTTCAGTGCCTATGAAGGCACTGCCTCTCCTTCTGTGATCTTGCTTCAGGACATTAGTAAATCCCATACCCCCCTTGCTTCCATTTTCTTCCCTTGTGAATAAGGCATTTTCTTCCCTTGTAACTATGGCAGTTAACCATAAAGACCTATAGATGACTGTTGGCATCTGACTGCTGTGAGCTTCCAGGGCTGCTGGGGAAGATAGACCGGAAACCATCCTGGCACCACCTTTAGCATTTGCCCTTGGGTCTTTCTACTGCTCCGTTTTCCAACTCCTGTCAGCTTCATGCATCTAATGGTCACCCCAAAATGGAAGTTTCTTCACATCTCCTAAGACACTATGAAGAACCAAAGAACTGATGAATAAGCTAATCTCTGCACATCACATACCCACGTGACACGCTGAGAAACCTGGAACAGTGGGAGGACATTCAGGAAGATGTCATGGAAGATTCATGGAAGCCAAAGAGGAAGATCACACACACACACACACACACCAGAACATCCTGACTCCTTCAAATGAGAAGTCATCTTGATTCACCTGTGACTGGTCCAGCACACATGAGAAATGCTACCCACTTGGGGAGGGAGCCTCTGAGCCGCTGCTTCTTTGACTTCCTATTTATATCAGGCCAGGCCTGGGCAGGAAACAGATGGCACACTCAAATTGGGTAATTTGAGGACAGTTGAATAAAGGGGCTATTTTCAAAAATGTGGGCAGGATATAGGGAAACCACAGGGATAGTGCAATAAGTAACAGCCACTTGACCACCATAGACTTGAGAAGTTGAGGGAAGGAATGGCCACCAGAAGCTGCCGTGCATAATTAGGGCCACCTGCCAAGAGCTGTGACCATGAGTCAAAGGATGCAGCCAGCCCAGAGGTGATCCCTAGGTCCCCCTCTGATCTCCTGCCTAGGACACCTACTGGCTAAACCCAATTAAAAGCCAAAGGTTAATGAGCCCTGTGATGCAGGGGCATAAAGCAGGATGGAGACGGATGGAGAGTGGATCTAGGAAGGCAAACAGTGTTAGCATATTAACCAACTTGCAGTGTGGGTGGTGGGGGAAGCTGGGGCTCTGGAGCCAGGCTGCCTGAGTTCAAATACCAACTCTTCTTCTTACTTGCCATGTCACTCCAAGCAAGCAATTTAACCTCCCTAAGCATCAGTGTCTGCATCTGTAAAGTGAGAATACCACCACCAACCTCAAAGTTATAGAGAGGATAAATGTTTCATTTATCTCATTTAGAGCTAAGATAGGTAAAGCACTTAGCATACAGTAAGTACTCAATAAATGCTGGATCCTTTCTTCTCTTCCTTCCCTCTTTACTTACTTTCCTTTCTTCTTTTCCTCTCTTTGTTCTTACCTCTTTCATGTAAATGTGTGGGGATAGAATCTTATACTTGGCATGTGACACTATTTATTATGTGTGCTTGATCAATATTATTTGACTAAGGCCAAGTATGGTGGCTCCTACCTGTAATTCTAGCATTCTGGGAGGCAAGCGTGGAAGGATCACTTGAGGTTAAGAGTTCACAACCAAATTGAGCAAGAGCAAGACCCCATCTCTATTAAAAATAGGAAAAATTAGCTGGGCATTGTGGTGGGCATCTATAGTCCCAGCTACTCAGGAGGCTCAAGCAGGAGGATTGCTTGAACTCAGGAATTCGAGGTTGCTGTGAGCTAGGCTGACTCCAGGGCATTCCAGCCTAGGCAACAAAGTGAGACTCTGTCTCAAAGAAAAAAAAAATACACACACACACACACATGTATGTATGTATACATACATACATAGGTATAGTTTGACCGATAGTTGAAGGGTTTTCTCATAACTAAGTGATCCACCCAGTCTTAGAGCCTGCAGCAATGATAACGGTGTAAAAAGTTCTTGACAGGGTTGTTGACAAGGTTCTATCTCCTTTCATGGATGATTGCAAGGTTACTAGAGTGTTTGCCTTACACTTTTTAAAGCTGTGCATACGTTTTATGTGGCTGTCTGTACTTTATTTAACAATTTCAAAGTTGTAAAAATATTTTTAAAATTTCATATGACCATGAAAAATAAAGACTTTTCATTGCTTGCTTTCTCTTCATTTGCTCTTCCATGGTGGGTTGGTTTTTTTTTTTTTTTTGTTTATAGACAGAGTCTCTCTTTATCGTCCTTAGCAGAGTGCCGTAGCATCACACTGCTCAAAGCAACCTCCAGCTCCTGGGCTTAGGCAATCTCTTGCCTCAGCCTCCTAAGTAGCTGGAACCACAGAGGCCCACCACAATGACTGGTTATTTTTGTTGCAGTTTGACCGGGGCTGGGTTTGAACCCACCACCCTCGGTATATGGGGCTGGTGCCTTACCCACTGAGCCACAGGTGCTGCCCTCTGTGGTGATTTTTGACAAAAGACCTTTGAAAGGTAATTTTATTGGTGATTAGTGGACCGGGGGCTACTTATTTCTTCCCAGTCACTTATTTCTTTCTATTTGCAGACACAAGGAACCCAAGCTGGTTCTAAGTGTTTTCCTGGGATGGTTGTAGGGAATTCTCCATTTCCTCGTACTCTCCCAGCAGAGTTCTGTGATTCTTGCTGATTGGATCCAAATCCCTGCCCTTGAGCAAAGAGCTTCCTGTCTCCTCTTTCAACATCTCTCAGCCTCCTCAGAGGCCCTGAATGCCTGTTCTCTAGGAGGGGGTTCTGCACTGTTTCTGGACCCTGTCCCCAACACTACTCTTAAGTAGATAGCAGGAAAAGAGGAGGAATGCTTTCCAGCCATTTATTTGGCATTGCCCCTGTCTATTGTAATCTCTCTCTTAACCTTTCTTTCATTCTGTGCTTTACTAAAGGATAGAAGAAATTCCCCATGCCTCTAACACAACTAGATTCAAAGTTCTTCAGTGGGCTGACAGTGACTCTTGCCTATAATCCTAGCACTCTGAGAGGCCAAGGTGGTAAGATCGCTTGAGCTCAGGACTTTGTCTGCCTCAGCAAGAATAAGAACCCACTTCTACTAAATATAGAAAAATCAACTGGGCATGTAGTGCCTGTAGTCCCAGCTACTTGGGAATCTGGGGCAGGAGAATCTCTTGAATCATGGAGTATGAAGTTGCCGTGAGCTAAGCTGACATCCTGGTGCTCTAGCCCAGGTGACAGAGTGAGACTCTGTCTCAACAACAAACAAAAAAACCTCACCACCAATAATGACAAAATTCTACAGTGGCAGGAATCATATCTTTTCCTGTTTTTATAAGCTATATTGCCCATCTGAGAAGCTGAAACAGAATAGGAAGCTCAAGAAATGGTTGTTGAATTGAATTGAGTTGGATTTTCCTTCTCTTCCCACCTGAATAAAAACCATCTATCTCCTCTGCCTACCATGATTGTGCCAGTGATTCAGACTACTTGAAGGAGAAGGATTTTGCCCTGTCTGGGGGTTGGTTTTCATGTGGCAGCAGCAACAACAGATAAAAGGATGAGATGGCAGGTGGACAAGGAAGAACAGGAACTTAAACTTCTGAGATTCTTGCTGTGACCTAGGATGGGCGACAGAGTGAGTCTCTATCTCAACAAAACAAACAAACAAAAAAACCTTTTGGGGCTCATTTATTTTTAACATTAAATACCGTTAAAGAATAATTCTCTCATTCTTCTCTTTGGCATAAGAAGCTCCTACACTCTTCCTATAAAGAACTGCATAGCTGGCGACGCCCATAGCTCAGTGGGTAGGGCGCCAGACACATACACCCAGGTTGGTGGCCTCACACCTGGCCCGGGCCAGCTAAACAGCAATGATAACTCCAACAAAAAAATAGCCGGGCGTTGCTGCGCGTGCCTGTAGTCCCAGCTACTTGGGAGTCTGAGGGAAGAGAATCACTTTAAGCCCAAGAGTTTGAGGCTGCCGTGAGCTGTGACGCCACAGCGCTCTACCGAGGGTGACTTAGGGATACTCTGTCTCAAAAAAAAAAGAAGAAGAAAAGAAAAAAAGAATTGCATAGCTGAGGAATTTTATTCTTTTTTTTCTTTTTTTTTCTTTTTTTTTTTTTTTTTTTGCCTCTTGAACAGTCTTAGACAAACTCTCTACTCCTTCCATCCCCCACCCGCCAAAGCTGGCACTAGAAGTGCTGAAACCCTAATGCTTTTGATGTTTTTAGTTTGGGTAAAACTAGGCAGGGCCTGGAGAGAGTGAGCCAGGCCATTTCGTTCTCTGGGCCTCACCTTTCCTCCTCAGCAGCGGGGGAGCACGGGAGGTACATAAAAGGAATAGTGGGTGCCCACTGCTGTTGTGATGAAAAACTCCAGTGTGTGAAAAGTGTGATTTATGGCTCAGAGACACTCAAATTCAATTCCTGGGGGAGGGCATCCGAGGCCCCCACGCTTCGAGGGGTTTCGCCACAATGATCAGGAGGCAGGGCGCCCAAACCAGCTGCTTTCCTCACCCTTCCAAGTTCCAAAGTGCAAATGCCCTCCCGCGCCTGAGGCGGTCACTCTGTCGGGGGAAGGGGAGTAAAAGGCAAGCTGGTGCGCCGGCTCGCAGCTGGCCCTGGTCATGTCTCCCAGACAGCATCGTAATATTTACCCAGCCTCCCTTCTCTCCGCAGTAAAGGACACTCTCGTCTGGGCTCCAGAACTCAAGTGACCCCAAAAAAGCCCATGAAGCGGAGCAGAGCTCAGCCGGCTCATCCCCTAAAGATGAAATGCCAAGTTGTTTGCAGATAAATACTCCCCGCAGCAAAATCTGTCAAGAAGGACCTCAGACTTGTCCGGACGCCCACCAGGAGGGCCTTTAGCCAAAACGAATGGGAAATCATTGGCCCAATTAACATCCTGTGATCTTAGATCTAAAAATGACCCGGAGCCGGGTAAACAAGGTGACGTCAGCGCGCTGGGCAGGCCGCGGCTCTCTACTGCCACCTCGAGGAGCGTGTCCGCAATGGCGCGGCGGCTCGGAGCGGCGGGACAGGGACGTGGGCCCTTTGCAAGGGGACTTGGGGAAACGCGTGGGCGCGGGGGAGACGCGCGGGAGGGAAGAAAGCCCGAGAGGAATGAAGCGCCTGCGCGACCTCAGCTAGAAGAAAATCAGGTCTGAGTAATCTGGGCCACTGGGCGCTCTTGCAATGTCCCCGCTGGCTTCCTCCTGGGAACATTCCTTTTATAAAAGGAGTCAGAGACTGTGAACTCTCGCCAGAAAAAAAAAAAAAACTGGCTAAAACGGGGTGAAGGCAGAATCCGCGAGGCTGGGCACCCTGGGTGAAAACAATTCCCGGTCTCTGGAGGGAGAAGCAGTGGCACCGCTAGGCTAATGACAAAGGGCCACTAGGTTTTCTGTTTGCTTTGGGCCTTCGTGTGAGTTGGGTGGGGGCGGGAGTGCAGAGTGTAATAGTCCTAATTTGCTTTCCTGTCAGGCTAATGTGAGAATGAGGCTGCGAGCTTTCTGCATTACACAACCAGCATGCTGGGAGATGCCCCAGAAATGTGCTGGGGGTAGGAGAAGGTGACTGAGCATGATTACTTCTCCCGTGGACGATCCAGAAAAGGAAAACAAAGAGCTGATTTTTAACTAGATACGACCAAAAACAAAACAAAACCCGCTTTACTTTTGGATCAGTTTTTGCTGCGTTACAGACCGTTTCAAAAATCTCCGTGGATGAGAACAACAAACCGATTTTTCTTTCTAATGGGCCTGCAGGTCAGCGGTGGTCTGATCTCAGCTGGGCTCAGCTGGGCTGACTGAGTTGGGCTGGACTCCAGACTTGGGGCCCTGTTCAGATGTACTCCTGTGGTCCCAATTTTGGAGGAACCATAAAGGAACAATGGCTACCTGGGGCCTGCTCTTCTTATGGCCGCTTGTGTAATAGAATGTTCAAGAGGCCAAGTCAATCCAGCCACACACTTTTGAAGTTTCTGTTTGTCATATCAGCTACTATTCCATTGGCTAAGTAAGTCACATGGCCAAGTCCAACATCAAATGTGGATGGGAGGACTGGGATATACTCTGCCTGTACTAGTGGAAGCTGTTGCCAAGTTTATGGCAAATAACGTGGGCGTAGAATTCTATAGCAGGGAAAGAGGAAAGAACTCAGAACAACTTCTGCCTATAGTAGTATAACAACATAAAGGACATTTTTTAAAAAAAGAAGAAACTTTATTTATGTCACATTACTCTTATAATCATGTCTTTTTCTTTTTTTTTTTTTGAGACAGAGCCTCAAGCTGTCACCCTGGATAGAGTGGTGTGGCATCACAGCTCACAGCAACCTCCCATTCCTGGGCTCAAGCGAGTCTCCTGCCTCTGCCTCCCAAGTAGCTGGGACTACAGGTGCCCGCCACAACATCCAGCTATTTTTTGGTTGCAGCCGTCATTGTTGTTTGGCTGGATTCGAACCCTCCAGCTCAGGTGTACGTGGCTGGTGCCCTAGCCCATTGAGCCACAGACGCTAAACCTAATCATTGTTTTCATAGGATATGTGCAGACAAAGTTGTTGCGGTATGTGTCAATAGCTAGGCTAATGCTTTCAAATCTCAGTGGCTTAATATACAAATAACAAAGGTGATGTCTGTTCACACTAAATGTCCCACACAGGTGACCAGGGGCTTCTGCTCCACACACAGTCATTCAGGGACTGTGGTTGACAGAGACACCACCATAACAGAATGGCTGTAGCAGAGGAAGAGTGATGAGAAGGAGGAACACCTCAGAAGTGACAAGTGTCAACTTTTCTCACAGCCGTCCTTTTAGAACTAATCACAGAGCCCCACTAACTGCAAGGAGGCTAGGAAATACAGGGAGGCAAATGGAAGACTGGGGGTATCTAGCTGCCACACTGCTTTTTATGTTAGTGGAAGTGGGTTGATCATCAGCAGGGTTCTGAAGTGGTGTTTGCCAGCTTTAGCCTTTCTTTTCCCCTCCTTTCTCCTGGGACGTCTCAGAATCATGGAAATTAGAGGATTTGATGGCCAAATGTGGATCGTGGCACCAATACTGATGGGGAAATCCAACTTGTAAAGCACAAGTCATCTAAAAAGAGGTAATCACATGTTCCAAAATGCATCTTTCCCTCCATACAGCTCTTAAATAACTTCTCACTGTTAGGACCTGAACTATCTCACTCAAGATAGCTTAACTTCTTTAACAAGGATTAACTCTTTGTCCTGTCTCTCAAAGCCCAGCTTCTCTTCCCTCAATTATAACAGATTAAATTTAGAATCCTTTGTTCACTCGTTCAGATATATGACAGATACACCATGTACCAGGCCTGTGCCAGATTCTGAACGCACTTTGGGGAGCAGAACTGCCTCTGTCCCTGCATCATGAAGCGAAGTGTTTGGTTGGAAGTTCAGCTGGGAGGGGAGACATAAGTCAGAGAATCCCGGAATACATGTAAAACTATGTAGCAGATACGTTTCAGTCGATAGATTTCAATTTGTTAGGAATATCCAAGTTTTCTAAAATTCCAATTGAACCCAACTTCCATGATAACTGCAGAAGTTTGGTCTTGGTGATTTGAGGGTTTTGGTGTCTTGTGTGTCCCTCATGTTACCTGGCTCCATCTCAAAGCCTCCCTCTGTGATGTGTCCACACCAATTGCCACCAAGGTGTCCCATTCCATACTGTGCAGTCCCTCCCTTATTGTGCTGTGATTTACTTCAACATGTACCAGCACAGAAGTGTGTGCCAGGAAGGAATAAGTGAGCCAAGGGGCTAACGCAGGGGGAGTTAAGTAGGGAAAGGAAGGAGGAAGGGAGGAAGATATGAAAGCTTTCAATATGAAAGCTCTCTTACGGTGGGAGGGAGCATTGAAAGAAGATGAGTGGTGCTGGAGCACCTGGGAGTTTGAGTACAGCCTGGGCAACATAATGAGACCCCCATCTCTTTAAAAAACAAAAGAGAGAGAGAGTATAGCTCCAAAGGAGTCTAGTAGGGCCTTTCAGACCACAAAATATTAATGATTCTATCTTCATTTAAAGATAATGGGAAGCTATTGAAGGGCTATATCAATGAGGAAGTTTTTCAGCTATAAGGAACAAAAGACCCAACTAGAAGTGACTTAAAAATAAGGATATTATCTCACATAACAAAAATCCAAAGATAGGTACTTCCAGAGTCATTTTGGATGGTCAATGTTGTCATGCAAGATGCTTTTCTTTTTAACATCCTGAGCCCATTGGACTTGTCCTTAGGCTTGTTACCTCATGGTCACAAAGTAGTTGCATTAGGCCTGTGCATTACATACAGACATGATTCTATCTAGCCAAAGAAAGCTATACCTTTCTTTTTCCCTTGTACATTTTTACTAAGGAGGAAAACCTTTCTCAGAAACTTCCATTTGCTTTCAAGTCCTATTAAGGAAAAAAATTATTTGATCCTCGTTAAGTCATGGTAAGGAAGACTTTATTCACTACCTTTGAGATAAATATAGGGACTGCAATGGGACTTTGCAATTGGGAAGAGAGATAGGGTTCAACTCTGAATATAGCATGGGCAAGTGGGAATGGATAGCCAAGGAGCAGAATGGAAGGAAGGGGTCAGAGGATAGAAAATTACTAAGGGGAGAAAAAAAGCAAACTGTAGGGAGGAGCATGATGGTGGCCAAATAACAGCTTCCTTGCAACTAGGCATGGTGAGACTGGGGAGAGAAGACTCCAGGCATGTCTGGCTAGTGGGATCTGCCCAGAAACATCCCCTTGAGGACATAGGGAGTCAGTGACAGACTTCTGAATCACATAAGGAGGACAAAAGCAGTGGAGAACTGGCAAGTGGCTGCATGTGTGCATTCAGTCTAATACCACCGACAGCTTTAAGTACAGCAGTAGTGAGATTGCAAAGGGAAAGGCCTTACCTGTGAGCTGTTTTTTTTTTTGGACTTGGCACTCAGTTGAACTACCTTGGGAGAACTTGGGCGAAAGTGCAGAGGACGTTAAGCACTGTCTAGGGCCCTGGACTGTGTCACTGAGCCAGACGGAGCTAATAGTATTTGGCTTTGGGCCGCTCAGAGCCATTGTGGGAGAACTGCCCCGGCAAGCTCCACCCTCAGGGTCGCAGAGCACGGATTGGGCAGGAGGAAGTAATCTAGTGATGGAGCTGCCTAAAGGTGGGGACTGAGACGCCTTACAGCCTTGGCCCTCAGGGGCATAGAGTGAGACCAATTTTGGCACACTGGGTAAGTGGATAGCCACTTCAGGAGTGATCCTAGCAACAAGTGCTTTCCTGGGAAAGCTTCTGCTTAGCCAAGGTTAGCAGTTTAGAGTGCTTTTTAAGCAGGCTGAGGAGAGATTGAGGCTCTCCACCCTGCAGGGTTTGAGAAATCTGCAGAGGCCTCCATTTTCCCTCTCATATAGCTATATCAGCATTGTGATTAAATCTTATACTCTAGAAGATCACCTGTTGCTCAGACAATATATATATGTATATGTGTGTGTGTGTGTGTGTGTGTGTATATTTTTTTTTTTTTTGAGACAGAGCCTCAAGCTGTCGCCCTGAGTAGAGTGCTGTACTATCACAGCTCACAGCAAGCTCCAACTCCTAGGCTCAAGTAATTCTCCTGCCTCTACCTCCCAAGTAGCTGGGACTACAAGTGCCTGCCACAATGCCTGGCTATTTTTTGGTTGCAGCCATCATTGTTATTTGGCGGGCCCAGGCTGGATTCTAACCCACCAGCTCAGGTGTATGTGGCTGGCACCTTAGCCACTTGAGCCGTAGATGCCGAGCCTGCCCAGACAATATTCAGCAAGTGATATATACTGCTTTGTTTTTGTTTTTGTTCTTTATTTTTTAAATTTCAACATTTTCCCTCTAGATTTTTATTTTTTTCTTTCTTCATTTTTCTAGTTTAAATATAATTTTCCATTTTTGCCTTCTTTAACAATTAGAACTTCATTTTTACTAGGGTTTCTACCCCTATTCTTTGTTTTTTTCCCCCAATTTTATCATGTACAGTTTTCTGTTTGTTTCTTTGGGTTTGATTTATAGCATTTTTGTCTTTCCTCTCTACTTGGTGGAGGAGGGGTGCTGTATCTGAACAGGCTGGCCTCAAGGGAACCACCTAACCCAGCACCCCCAGAGGTTGGGGGTTTTTAAGGTTGGGTCAAAGTACCCTACTGCACACCTATATTGCTCCTGTCTCCCTCTTTCTGTGCCTCTCTTCTTTTTGTCAATATT
>CAUYON010036081.1:0-19231 GCA_963573935.1 Arctocebus calabarensis
TTGGTGGGAATGCAAACTAGTACATTCCTTTTGGAAAGATATTTGGAGAATACTTAGAGATCTAAAAATAGATCTGCCATTTGATCCTATAATTCCTTTATTGGGTATATATCCTGAAGACCAAAAATCACATCATAATAAAAATATGTGTACCAGAATGTTTATTGCAGCCCAATTCATAATTGCTAAGTCGTGGAAGAAGCCCAAATGCCCATCAACCCACGAATGGATTAATAAATTGTGGTACATGTATACCATGGAATATTATGCAGCCGTCCATGATTTTGATGCACATCCATTTAAGTTTCAAAACCAGGCGATAACATTGCAAAATAAACTATGTTTTTCAATTTCCAGTCAATAATTGTTTATTTGGGGTCATGTAATAAGTGCTGCACATTATTCAGCCTTTGCCAATGGCACCTGTGCATCATATATAGTTACTTTTTAAAAATATGCTTACATGCTATTACATTTTATGTATGCTGGGAACAATTGTGCTTCCGCAAACTCACTAGGTAATTGTGATGCACTCTCAAGTTTTGAGAAGTACTACTCTAACTCATTATCCATTAGTCCCGCCAGAAGAAGAAATCTGGTATGATTCATGGTAATAAATTGAAAGGTTGTACTCACCTCTAAAGACAAGTGGCAAACACAGATCTAAGTATTCTTGGCAAGATAGAGCGTCTTGCTGCATTTCCAGACAATGAAGTATATCAGCAGGAGTAGCAAATTCCACATAAGATCACATAGGTATGAGCCCCAATTCTTTGACCTTCTGGCTGTAACTTGTTAGGTAGCCATTTAATCTTCATAATAATTTTTTCCTGTTCTATAAAGGGAAGGCTTTGCCTTGGAGATCTCTATGGCAACTTCTAGTCTTTAAGTTTTGTAATTCCAAGCATCTCAATCAGTATGTACGTTATGATTTTGGAGATGCCATCTTGCCATTATTCCCCTTTTATGCTAATTACTTGAAAACATATCAAGAATCTCTTAAAACTCAATAATAATAAGACTACACAATTAAAAAGTGAGCAAAATATCTAATGTCTAAATAGACATTTTTCCATAGATGATGTACAAGAAAAGATGTTCAACATCATTAGCCAGCAAGGAAATACAATTCAAAACTACAATGAGGTACCACTTCACACCTTTTAGAATGACTAAAGTTTTTTAGAAACTGACAACAACAGGTGTTGGCAAGCATGTGGACTTTAGATACACAGGTGGTGAAAGTGTAAAATGGTGCAGCTGCTTGGAAAACATTTTGGCAGCTCCTCAAACAGTTAAATAGAATAGAATTTCTATATGACCTAATGATTCTACTCCTAGGTATATAACCAAGAGAATTGAAAACATATGTCACAAAATGTTCTACATGAATGTTTATAGTGGCATTATTCATAATAGCTAAATAGTAGCACAATAAAAAATACTCATTAAGGATGATCAATAGATAAATTTTGCATACCTGTGGGAAAGAATATTACTCAATAATAAAACAGAATGAAGTACAGATGCGTGTTACAATATAAATGAACCCCCCAAATATTATGCTAATTGAACGAAGATAGTCACAAAAGACTACATATTATATGAATCCATGTATATGAAATGTCCAGAATAGGAAAATCCATAAAAATTCAAAGAGACAGAAAGTGGATTCGTGGTTAACTAGAGCTGGGAATGATGAGGGAAATGGGGAAGGGGCGTGACTATCAAAACATATGGGGTTTCTTTTGAGATACTGAAAACATTCTGAAATTAATGCGGCAATGGTTGCACGAGTCTGTGAATATAATGAACACCATTAAATTGTACACTTTAAATGGATGAGTTGTCTGGTATGTCAATTATATCTCAGTAAAGCTGTTACAAAGAAACAAAAGCGTATCAGAACTTTCTCCCCTGCTCCACTTATCCCGTGATCCTCTGAGTGAGACACTGAATGCCTTTATGAAGACAGTAGTCTGGAATGATAGTGCCATTCTACTGTATCTCATTTATTATTTTAATACTCAAGCAATCTGGATGCAGTTTCAATGCCCAGTGCATATTTCTATGTTACTTTTATTCAAACTCAAACTCTTAACAAAAGACATTTATTAAGATGAATGCTGAAAGCTGGCTCATTTTTTTTTGGGGGGGGGTACGGTTTTACTGGTAATGATCATTGCCAGTTAGTGGCACACTATGAATTGGGCATAAACAGGACATCCACAGCACAAGCAAACATTTTTCAATTCTTTCTTTAATCCTTGAATTCATTCTGTGTGAATTCTACATGCGAACATGAGGGTTTGCAAAGGGAAACTTCAACCCTTCTGAAGCTCTCTATTTTAAGTTCACACACACAAAAATGATGCTTTGAAAATCTCTGCTAAATTATGCACATGAAAATAAACAACAATCTAGGAAGCAAATTTCTAAAAAACTATAATGGTGAGGTTAATCACAATCACAAATTGGGCCTGACAGAGCATGCCCAATATCTGGGGCAATTATACCTACCTGTTTCATTTGCTCAAGCTTCAGATAGACCAAAAGACATTCATTGTGAAAGTCTCCATGACTAATTTTTCCTTAATCAAATCAGAAATGCAAATTTCCTTCCCTAATAACACAGGGCCAGAGGACATCATTTTCATTATACAAAGGGCTGTGGATGCATGAGGACATTCTAAAAATCTGGGCCAAGTAATATATCAAAACATTAACAGCTAGGAAGAATCTGTATTATGTTTGACTCATTTTATAGGAAAACAAAATTCCTAAGATGTGAGAATATAAATAGTTGATTCCTGACAGTTTCTCATGGCCTAGCCTATTAGCCTGACCAGAAATCACACCTTTAGAAACTGCTTTTCCTATAATTGTTAACATTTGAGGGAATAAGAGATTGCTTTAACAAGCTGAAATTTAGAGACTCTGTTCACATAAAAATGTCAGCTGTCATAAAGTTTCGCCTGTAACTTCACAAACATATCCCAGGGCAGTACCATTATTACCGGGTCAAGAGTTCATGAAGATCAAAATAATAAAAAATAATGAACTACAATAAATAAAGATACTACAATACACCCACAGTTACACTAAAAAGAAGTCTGACAACACAGACTGTTGGCAAGAATATGTACACTCTCATACACTTTGGGGAAATGGCAGTTTCTTTAAAAGTTAAACAGACGCTGTCTACACTATGGCCCAGCAATTTCACTCCTAGGCATATATTCAAAAGAAATGAAGATGTCCCTCCATATAAACATAAAAGAGGTAAATGCTTCATCTTTTATTAAGGCTGGAACATATTCTCCTGAGTAAAATGTCTCAAGAATGGAGGAAAAAGTATCCAATGTACTCAGTACTTCTATGAAATCTACTTAGATTTTCTCACACTTTGTTATGAAAGATAGAACAAAACTATAGCCCAGGATGAAGGAGAGAAATGGAGTGGGAAGAGAGGGAAGGGGAGAGGTTAGACAAAGGGAGGGTAAAAGGTGGGACCACACCTATGGAGCATATGACAAGGGTACAAGTCAAATCAGTCAAGTGTAGAACATAGATGTTTTGGTAAATAATCAAGTAAATGAGGTGAAAGTTATGTTGATTGGTTTGATCTAACCAGGTCAGAGTGTATAAAAAAAAATCAGCACATTGTACCCCACATCTGCATGAATGTATTCATGATCTATATGTATTTGACTTAATAAAAAAAAAAAAAGAAAAAGAAATGAAGATGTACAAGCTGTCCAGAAAGTGTCCATACATGACTCTATTTCTCATATTACACAGCTGGATACTTTCTAGACATCCCTCACATGTTTTTACAAATATTTATGTAAGACAATCCTTAGTTTTTTTCTCAATAACTAAAAATTAGAAACAACCCAAATGGCCATCAACAGGAATATGGATAAATAAATCATGGCATAGTCATATAAAGGAACCAATCAAAGAAAAAAATGTAATGCTACGTATAGTATTCACAACAATATGGTTGACATTTCTGAAACTTTATGCTGAATGAAAGAAACCAAACACTAGTGGGTACAAAGTGCTAGCATAGGCCCAACCAAAAGCAAAAGCAATCAGAACCCTGATTATCTCTGCAGGGTGTGACATGAGGAAGCACATGGCACATGAGATGTTTCTGGGGTGTTGCTCTCGAGAAAGGTGTGAGTTACATGGGCGTGTGCATTTGTCAAAATTGAACTCTTCTAAGACCTGTGCATTTCCCTTATGTAGAATAGAAAACAGGTGCACTGAGGATCATTCCATACCAGCATAAGTTAAAAGAATTCATATTTCTTTACTACTCATTTAGATGTGTTAGTAAAAGCCCTAGAAGCAGCAGAAAGTCTTGTTTCTTAGAGCACAGAGATATTATAGAACAGTAGACACACAGAAAAGAGGGCACCTCTGGGAGAAATATGACTTTTTACTTTTGTACAGTTTATTTAGCATTTCCCTACATGTTTCATTTGATTTTCATGTCAACTCTGTGAGGGGGCACTACACTCGTGCACCCTACCCCAATGCCACCATCTATTTTTGTGCTCTGCTGCCCACCCACACTCCTCCACACCAAAGCTAAGTGGGTGGGACCATCCCCTTCTCTTTCAGACGTCTGCTCAGAGGAGCTTGAATTGTATTTAGAGTGTGGAGTCCTAGAAAGGAAATTGAGGTTTATTTAACCAGTGCCCTCTAGGCCTTTATGGTCAAGCCCAAGACGTTGATTATCTTAGTCTGATGTACATTAGGTTGATTGAGGTATAATTTATGGAAAATAAACTACATTCCTTCAAAGGATACAATTGGATGTGTTTTTTCATATGAATACAGTTTGGAAATCACTGACACAATCAAGATTTCCATCACCCCTCCTACTCCCAAACATACAGTTTTCTCAAGCCTTTTCTCAGTTCATCCCTCCCTCCATCCCAGACCAAAGGCAACCAATCACTGCTCTGCTTCCTGTCATTATTAATTAGTTTACATTTTCTAGGACTTTATATAAATGGAATCCACAGTAGCTCATGTTTGTCTGCCTTCTCTCACTTAACATATGAATTTGAGATTTATTCATTTTGTCGCTTTTATCAATAGGTCAGTTCTTTTTCTTGCTAAGTAATAGTTCATCGTATAAATGTCCATTTACTTGCTAATTCACACTTAGATAACTTTTAGTTTGGGATTATTATGACCAAAGCTGCTATGAGTATTTACGTATAAATCTTTGGGTAGTAAATATTAAAACCTGACAGTGTAGATATGTTATTTTTTAATTTAGATGTAACATACACTAAATATGTAAAAACACATACCCATTTCCTATATTTACATGCACCTGTGTCATACCACCCGGAATAAATTCAGAACATTTTCAGCACCACAGAAAGTCCACCTGTGTCCCTTCCCAATCAGCAGAGATCACTACTATCCTGCCTTTTGTCTCTCTTGATTAGTTTTGCTTTTTTGGACATTATATAAATGAAATCATAGGCGCTGCATGCACCTGTTGTGTCTGGCTTATCTTGCTCAAGATTCATTCATGTTGAGGTTCATGGTTGTAATTGTCCTTTGTATTGCAGTGTGGTTACCTTACATGGACATACCACAATTATCCATTCTATTGTTGATGAACATAGAATCCAGTTTTCTTTCTCGTATGAATGTAACTACTATGGGCATTGTTGTGCATGTTTTTGGTGAACATATGCTGTCACTATTGTCACTTCAGGAATGGGATTATTGGGTCGTAGGATAGGCTTATATTTAAGCCTATCAATTTACACACCATAAATGTAATACAATTCCAATTACTCCATGTCTTTGTCAATACTCAGTATCTTTAATTTTTGTCGTTTAGTAGATGTGTATTGGGATCTTCCCTGATTAAAAAAATGTTGAGAATTTTGTCATATATTTATTGGCTTTTTATATGTACACTTTTGTGAACTATTCAAGGTTTTTGTCCATTTTCAATTGTGTTATTTGTTTTATCATTGATCTATAAGAATTGTTCACAAATCCTGTTTATAAACAAATATCCTTTCCTAGGCTGTGGCATGCATTTTCAAACTCTTCCGTGTTTTTTGACGTGCAGAATTTATTTTATTTTATTTTATATTTTTGAGACAAAGTCTCACTCTCACCCTAGACAGAGTGCCGTGGTGTCATAGTTCACAGCAACCTCAAACTCGTGGGCTCAAGTGATTCCCTTATCTTAGTCTCCCAGGTAGTTGGGACTAGAGGCACTCACCACAGTGCCTGGCTAGTTTTTCTATTTTTAGTAGAGATGGAGTCTCGCTTTGCTTAGACTGGTCTTGAACTCCTGAGCTCAGGCAATGCACTTGCATCAGCCTCCCAGAGTGCTAGGATTACAGGCATGAGCCACCCATCACACCCTGCCTCAGAATTTTATTTTAATGAAGTCTAATTTATCAACCTTTTCTTTTATAATGTGTTATTTTCATCATCTTTATAAAAATCCTTGTCTATCCCACAGCCACTTAACATTCATTTAATATAATCTACTTTTGTGTAATTTCAGGGGTCCAAGGGCCAGGTTCACACACAGTGTATTTCATGCTACTTAGCCCTGGCACCCATGCAGGAGGTAGAGGACACTCACAAAAATGAAGATCAAGAGGAGCAATTTGGGGCAAGAGGATAGAGACAAAGCTCAAGAAAGAAGGCAAGGGCATGGAGGGAGCAAAAGTAGAAAGGAAAGATGGAGAGGAGCTGAGAAGCAAGGAGGAAGAAGGTGATGAAAAGGAGGTGCACCTCCTCAGGGTATCCGGGCACTTGGCGGGGGAGGCACAAGCCAAATGGGGCCAGAAAACCAGAAACAAGATCAAGAGTCCCTTTCCCAGCCCTCTTATCCAACCCTCCCCTATCTGTGCTTAGGCCAGTTAGCACCTACCCCTGAAAAACATTTTTTAAAACTTTCTGATTTTGTGGCAAGAAATCTTTATTTTCCAAGGATGTTGGAAAATAACATATTGTTACATGAGTGTGCATCAAACACACATCTAAATTACAGCCAGTATCCATTAACCCAGACAAAATGTGTAGCAATTATAAATGTAGGCTTAGGAGTCACATAAACCTGGGTGCTGTTATTACCAATCCCAGTCCTTGGGCAAGTTACTCAACTTCCCCGAGTCTACATTTCATCATCTATCAAATAAGCATGTATTTGTCCATTTATTCAACAAATATTTATTGAGTACCTATTATGTGACAGCAACTATTTCAAGCCTTGGGAATGAGTCTATAAAGCATATGAAATTCTTCACTCTCATGAAGATTACCTTCTAACAGGAAGACAGACAATAATAAATAAGAACAAACAGTATAAAGAATCACATGTATGAGGTTGAAGAATTAAGTTTGTGAAATCATCCTAGAAAAAATGCTACATACCTCCTTGCTGAATATCACTACAATCACCTTCTAAGAATTTCCCTTGGCCACCTGATAGGTGCTGGCATCAAAGGTGAACATAATGATATTCAGCCAGGAGGTGCAGTGCTTTTATTAGGACGAGTTTGTGAACTTAATTGTCAACCCTTCATACGATGACAGATCTAATGGCCATTCTGGAAAAAAGAGTTCCAAAATTGCTTTGAAAAGTGGACTAGGCACTGGCATCAGTGCCTAGCTCCCTAAGGAGAGTACCTGGAAGTTAACTGCTGTGATATTCAGCAATGAGGGATAGAGCTCTTTTTCTAGGATGAGTTTGCAAACTTAATTGTCAGACCTTATACAGTGCTAAGTAGGGAGTAGTAAAAATTGATGGCACTCTGGATGTATTTTTAAAATAGGGCCAACAGGATTTACTTCTGGACCCATATCATTGCATGTAGGAGAAAATAGGCAATGTAAGGAAAAGTTGAGAAGGACACCAATGTTTGCAGCCTGAGCAAATGGAAGAGTGAAGTTGTCATCAACTAGGGTGGAGGGGGAAGGTTGCAGAAGGTGCTGGGTAAAGGAGAATATCAGAAGCTCGCTTTGGGATATGTTACATTTTAGGTGCAAATTAGTTACACAGGAAATGGCAAATGGGAAGCTGAATATATTGTCATCATCCATCCTCCCTATATACTTTAGGAAAGAAGTCTAGATCAGAGATACACATCTGAAAGTCATCAATGAATAAACAGTATTCAGAGCCATAAGACTGGATGAGATCATCCAAGGAGTGATTACAAAGAATGAATATAAAAATATTGCCGTACTCATAGGGTTGTTGTTTACGGTGTGTGGGGGTGCATGCATGCAGCTTAGGTTAGAGTCCTAAGAGCTTATGGTATGTGCATGCATGCAGCTTAGGTTAGAGTCCTAAGAGCTTTATTTGTTGAGTGCTTAATATGTGCCAGATGCTATCCTAAGAACTTTATATCCCTTACCTCATTTAATTTTCTAGAAAATAGGTGATAGTATTTTCTCCATATTTAAGATTTTATATTTGTCCTAAGTCCGAATTAGCAAGGCATTAAACAGCCCAGAACCCAGTGTCTTAGCCCCACATACTTCATCTTATATTAGCTAATATAAAGAAATCTAATGCCCGTTGACCATTCCAATACTTGAGAAGCAATTAAATGCTTCCAACACTACTTATCAGCTTGTGCCTTGGATAATAACTTGTTTGTCAATGTTTCTGAGATTATCAGTGTCAGATGAGCATGTTAATAATAATGACTCTTTCTATCCAACTAATAGAGCCATTATAAGAGCCAAGTGAGATAATTTCTAAAGAAGTGGGTTGTAGATGGCTCCATACTTGCTAAACAGTGTTATTGCTATAAGGTAGAATCAGATCAAATGAACTCTGCTCATGAAGCACGCTCACCAGTTGCACTGAAGTACTGTACTTGAGAATAATACTGTTCTTTCTGTGAGATGTTTAACCTTGACTAGAGACTAATATTTCAACAACTAGGTGCTCATAAACGAGAACGTAAACTGAAGTACCTGCATGCAGAACAAAAATGCTATTTTATTTCCACAATGGCAAGAATTTCCTAAAATTGAGATTTTTGGACTATTTTTACCTTACACTACTGGAATATCTCAATATTCAGTTCTCTTTTGAAGTTCGTGAACCACTCACTATAAAAACATTTTAGTTAAGATTTAAACTTAAGACATGAAACTATAAAAAATACTAGAAGAGAGTGCAGGGAAAATGCTTGAAGAAATCATCCTGGGGGAGTATTTTATGAGGAGGACACCCCTGGCAATTGAAGCAACACCAAAAATATATTACTGGGATCTGATTAAACTAAAAAATTTCTGCACGGCCAAGAACACAGTAAGTAAATCAAGCAGACAGCCCTCAGAACAGGGGAAGATATTTGCACGTTATGTTTCTGACAAAGGTCTGATAACTAGAATCCACAGAGAACTCAAACTAATCAATAAGAAAAGGACAAATAACCCCATTTCATAATGGGCAAAAGACACGAACAGAAGTTTCTCTGAAGAAGGCAGGCCCATGGCCCACAGACACATGAAAAAATGCTCATCATCTTTAATCATCAGAGAAATGCAAATCAAAGCCACTTTGAGATATCATCTAGCTCAAGTAAGATTAGCCCACATCACAAGATCCCAAAACTACAGATGTTGGTGTGGATGTGGAGAGAAGTGAACACCTCTGCACTGCTGGTGGGAATGCAAGCTAATATGGCCTTTTTGGAAAGAAGTTTGGAGAATAGTTAGGGAACTAAAAGTAGACCTGCCATTTGATCCTGCAATTCCTCCACTGGGTATTTTATGCCCAGATGACCAAAACTCATTTTACAGCAAAGATATTTGCACCAGAATGTTTATTACAGCCCAGTTCATAATTGCCAAGTCATGGAAGCAGCCGAAGTGCCCATTGACCCATGAATGGATTAACAAATTGTGGTATATGTACACCATGGAATATTATGCAGCCTTAAAAAAGACAGAGACTTTACTTCTTTTATGTTTACCTAGATGGAGCTGGAACATATTCTTCTTAGTAAAGTATCTCAAGAATGGAAGAAAAAGTATCCAATGTACTCAATACTATTATGAAACCAATATATAATCACCTACACTTTCATATGAATGATAAAACACAACTATACTCCATAAAGAAGGAGAGAAAAAGAGGTAGAGGCCATGGGAGAGGGGAAGGAAGGAGAAGGGAGGGTTTTTGCTGGAACCTCACCGAATGTGCACAATGCAAGGGTACATGTCAAAACTATTAAGAGTAGAGTACAACTGTCTTAACACAACAAATAATTAAATGAGGTGAAGGTTATGTTAATGTAAGAATTCTTCTTATGTAAGAATTCCAAACTGTACATAAAATCAGCTCATTGTACCCCCAAAATGCATTAATGTTCACAGTTATGATTTAAAAAGAAAATTTTAAAAATAAATAAAACTACTAGATAAAAGAGAAACACGATATCTTAGTTGCTTGATTTTAATATGGGAAAATATTTCTACACACAATATCATACCCAGTATAATTGGGAATTAGACCTAGTATCAAAAATGCCCAGTCTGTGTTGTTTAAGGGGCAAATAAACAGGTAGAAAAGTGTGGAATATGAAGTCATAAGGTCAGTATTAAGCTCTGACTCATCAGTTTTTCAAAAGCTCAGCCTAGAACATGTCTTTCTTCTCTTCCTGGTACCTGGCTACAGACATGGCAGAGCACAAGACTCAGGGGGAGACCTCTTTGGTCTTGGGTTACTTTACTGACCATCAGTCAGCAGAGTTTTATCAGGGGCTTTTCAATCTAAACAATATAAGATACAAAATACAGATTGACAGCCAACTAAACATCCAGTGCCCCCTCAGTACCTGCTCAACTCTGACTCTGCACACAAAAGAAGTTTAAAAAATCGATGAAGTTGTAGTCTGTGCTCTGTAGGCATCACCATCTATGATCAAAACCACACATAAACAAATAATTTTAAACAATTATAAACAATACTTAAACAAAAAGGAACCATATGAGAATGACCATGATTTAGTGTATGAAGCAAACTCAAAATGATAATAAAGAATTCGAAAATCACCAGGGAATGAATAGTTGCTGGAAATTCTTTGGAAGTAGCTGCATCCATTTGCACTATGTTACTTCTTACCAAACGTTTTGTCAGTTTCTGTAGCCACGGCCGTTGGAAGGTCTTTGATGGACGTTTTACTGCTCTATGACTCAGTTTCCTCATATGTCCGGTGGAAAATAAAACTCCTGTTCCTTATAAAGTTCACAATGTGATAGTTGAAAAATATTGATAAATATCTCATTTTATTTTTGTAGATGTTTGAGGTTTTTAAACTAAATTATCTATCACAGACGCTTGTATCTATGATAACGAAAAGATCACAAAGTGGGCCAACTTATCTCCACAGTCTAAACTTAAGGTAGAAAAAATAAGAACCCTGTAACACGGTAGATTCACACAGAATTGTGAAGGAAGCTTACAGGTTTTTAAACATTTTAGTCAGCATTTTTAATGTACCAGGAAGGGATGTTGAGAAATAAATCAGTAAAGTGTTTCTAGCAAGCAAATAAGGACCTCTCTTTCTTTCAAATTAAGTTTTGGAAAAATCAGGTCAAAATTAATTAACTCTGTTGCTACCAGGAGCATCTGAACCAGAAATTTCCTTGGCTAATTCCTAAGTAGCAGATATAGAAGAAATTCTGTTATCTAACTCAACCCCTGAGAAGAGTCCTCGAAAATGTCCATCAAATGAATGAAAAAGCAAACAAAAAAAATCAATCAGTGGTTAAAAATAGACATCTATATACTGAAAATGATCTTGCTGTTTGGGGACAAAATGTTTTGCCATTATTACTGTATTTGCCAAGTATAAAATTAAAGGTACAGGATTGTAGAAATTTACTTTGAAATCTGAAAGACAAACTATCAAAAGAACTTGGGGATATGAGTGAGCTTAAGATCTGTCAATATTTTCATTTCTACCTATAAGCTGAGAACTATAGGAACTACTAACAAGAAATAGGACTTCACCAGGAGTTTTGGTAAGTAGCTCCAGTTTAAATAGAATGAGATGAGAAGTCTGGGCAGGAGGCAGCTGAGAAGCAACAGGAAACTAATAGGGCCCCTGGATGGAGAGGTCACCACTGGAGGCCCCTCATCGAACAACTAGGCACAAACCCACAGGTGATTAGATCAATAGACCCACATCTAGTGGCCTGTTGGTGAATGTGGTTCAGACAGGCTAGAAGGAAATGGACTACAAATCATCACTACCTATAGCTCAAGGAGGAGTAAAGCAGACAGCAGACCAGTGCTTTTCTGTTTACCTTTTTCACCTCATGGCACATTTGAACCTGTAGTTTAACTTCCACAGCACACTTATGTTGATCAAAAAAAAAAAAAAAAGTGGAAAAAAAGGTATATTTACTGTGATTTCAACGTCTTTTAAAAATAACTTAATTAATGATCTTTAAAATCTTTTGGTGGAACCCCTAAGATCCTCTCACAACGCACCGGTTGAAAATCACTGCACTAGATAGAAGTGCTGAACTCGAGTGTGTGAAGAGCAGAGTTGGTTTCACCAGAGCTCAGAGGGACGGAGGAAGCTGAGCACAGTCTGGGGGCAAAGAATTCAGCTACAGGGTCTAAATCCAAGGTAGGTTCCAAAATTGAAGTGTCTGCCAGGAAGCCGGACACAGTGTACCCAGAGCAGAGGGAAGCCCTAGATAGACCCCTGATAGCTAAAAGCTCCCTTAGTACCTCCTCTCGGGAGCCTCAAAGGAACTTCAAACTCAACATGTTACAAACAAAAGCTCATGGTCATTTCCTGAAAACCAGGTTCTGCACCCCTCATTGCTCCCTAGCACAGCAAATGGCATCTCCATCTCCCCCCACCCCCCCGGCCCTTCATAGCCAACTCTTCTTAAATCTGACCATGTCTCTCCGCCTCCACCACTTGGCGACTCCAGTGGCTCTCCCGGTTTGTGTGGCATCAGAAGCAGCCTAACTAATCTTCCCCCAACCACTCCTGCCTCCCTACAGGCTGTTGTGCAGCCAGAGTGGGCATCTAGAACATGAAGCTGACTAGTCATGACACTGCTCAAAGCCCTTTGATAAGGAGGGAGCTCCTGAACATGGCTTAGGAAGCCCACCTCTCCAGCCTCTTCTGGTTCCACTCTGCCCCTCTGCAATGCATTCTGCCCATTGTGTCCTTTCAAGGCCTTTGTACTCACTAAATTCCATCTTGCCAAAAGGTTTTTCATTTAGGAATTCTGCCTCATCCTTTCAGACTTTATTTAGCTCAAACAGCTTCTCCCCAGGAGAGCCTTTCCTGACATTCCCAGCCAGGTATGGGCAGTTGGAATTTTATACTGACACTCACAATTTGTTTTTAATTACTATCAGTGTCCTCTCAGACTCTCTGAATTTCATGAGTACAAAGTAAGTGTTTTTGCTCACCGCTGGACTCTCCCCATCCCCAGCTTACAGAAGATAGCAAATAGGCAAAGCATCACTGCAAATTAAATGAACAAAGGCCACAGAGATCAAAGAAAGCCAGAAAGAGGGCGGCGCCTATGGCTCAAAGGAGTAGGGCACCAGCCCCATATGCCAGAGGTGGCAGGTTCAAATCCAGCCCCGCCCAAAAACAGCAAAAAAAAAGAAAGCCAGAAAGAGAGCCAGGGACCCTCATCTTTTGTATCTGCTCTCTCTTACACATGACTAGGAATAAATTTTATAAAATAGTTTGCTTTGTCACAAATTATTCCCCCAGTCCAGGAACTGTTTGGTAAATGCACTAAGATTTGACGACAGCAGGGTAAGGTCCTTGGTTGTAATTCAATAAAGACACAAGGCTTTGAGCACTAGTCATCCAGCATTTTTAGGTCTCAATGAAATGAAAAGAAGATTTTTTTTTTCTCCCAGTAATATGTGTAATTTTAATGATTGATCATTTTCGAGATATGGTAAAGTATAAGCATTTTGAAACCCATAACAATGAAAAAGTTCTCAAGACAGATTTTTTTTTATCCTCTTAGGCTGGAAATGAAAAAGAGAAGAAATTTTAAAGATATTGCGATAATCTTGAAGAAATATTGTTAGAAAAATAATTTTTTAATGAAATGTAATATCTATAAGTATTTTCTGTTGGAGGAAAAACTATCTTTTGGAAGTTTCCATATTAACAATTTATAAAAGATAGAATAAGTAAAGAATCATATTTTCTGATTGCTTTAATTAATCTTTCTTTATATACTTCAGATCAAAATGCTTCTACTCTTATTAATGTTCTCAAAATTTAATATATAACCTTCAAATAATCCACGATAAATATCTATAATATACATCCATACTATTTCGGTTCTAAAGCCAATGTGTGCTTATTTGCTATTAAAAAATTTAAAAGTCTGCCTGTGTTAGGTGTATTTAAAACAAAAAGTTTTGTTTTGAAGTGCTAAAACTATTAAAAAAAAATCAACAGACAAGCTTGTATATGCCAAACACACACACAGCTTTGATGAATCATTAATAACGTTAACAGAAATCATTTACTGAGCACTTATTAATGTGCCAGCCTCTGTGTTGACCACTTACTTCGTGGATATTATCTCCTCCCACCCACTACAACTTTGTGAAGTGGATTCTATTTCCTTCCTGATTCTATGACCCTTTTAATAATGCTGATAAAAAGGGCTTGAAAAGGGTTAAGCAAATTGTTCAAGGTCATAACAACTAAGGATAACAAACTTGGTTAAATTAAACATTAGTCAGAAATGGAACAATTTACATGTGAACAAACTAAATTGTTGATTGATTTCAGCAGAGTTGCTGAGGATTCAGCTTTATCGTCACACATATGCGTGGTGACCTAAAATACCAAGGACTGAAAGAAGGAAATAACTACAGAACAAACAAGATGCTGATGAACACATTATCCTTTCCATCCCAAATACAGATTTCTATTTATCTCACTCATATAATTATAATTAAAAAGCTCAAAAAATAGCCCTGTAGAAAATATCAATAGTTTCCTAAGAATGAATGTTGACTTGGTCCCTGATTAATGTTCTAGAAATGATTAGGCTTGGTTCCAATGGCGTGATCTTTCCTAGTTGCGAATTTCAAGGAATATAAAAGTTCAACCTTAATAGAAGCAATCATCAGACCATTGGGTGATAGTCACTATTCTGAATGACCACTGTCATTCTGTTTATTATTTTGTGTACTACTAGAATTTTAGCTTTAGTTAAATTCTTAAATAGTCTGATGGTAGGAGATTTTGCCTTTCCTGTTTTTTGTTTGTTTTGTCTTTTGGTCTTTTTTTTTTTTTTTTGGAGACAAGAGTCTTATTATGTTGCCCTTGGTAGAGTGTCATGGTGTCATAGCTCACACCAACCTCAAACTCCTGGACTCAAGTGATCCTCTTGTCTCCACCTCCTGAGTAGCTGGGACTACAGGCTCCCACCACAGCACCTGACTATTTTTAGAGATGGATCCCTGTCTTGCTCAGGCTGGTCTCAGACTCCAAAACTGGAGAAATCCATAGGCCTCGGCTTCCCAGAGTGCTACAATTACAGGTGAGAGTCGCCATGCCCAGCCCCAGCCTTTTCTGTTTTAACAACATGCTCCATTCGGGGGCAGAATTTATAAGGTAATTACCATAAAGTAGTCTCATTATCTCCATATCGTCAAAGATAATCTTCATCACTATAGAAAGTATGTGTCCTCACTACACTACTCTGCTCTGTGCCAGCAAGCCCCTTGATGCTGCTCTTCACACAGCCAGCATTGTTCTTTTCGCTAAGCATTATAAAGCTTATTGCCAAAAAATAATTTGTGATCTACTCTACGGGAGCACAAGTTAATGTCAAAGCTAGACTGGCAATGATCTAGGATGTTAGAATTCAGTCTGCATTTCTGTAATCATCAGTTAAGCAATCATATTTCTGAATTCAGAATTCTCTTTGGGAGCTGTAATATGTACTTCAAAATCCCCTGAGTGTTACTGGAATATTTTTCTCTTGACCTACAAAGGGGGAACTATAACAGATTTCCTACTGAATTAACTCCCCCCAAAAGTGAAAGGTTCTGGACCCAAAGATAAAATCTTTCCAAGACGCAAGACAAAAAGAAGATGGAGATCCAATTCATACAATTAAGTGGCTTTTATTCCACCTGGAGTGTAGGTGGGGTGAGATTCCTGACTAGGGAGAAATCTACATGTGGGCTATGGTGGACAGGGATTTAAAGGGTTAGGGCCGCCAGGATAGGTCTGTCCATAGCTTTACCTGAGTAAGTGGGTGGGCAAGGTAAGGGAGGTCTGGATTGGTCCATTCACTATTTCCTGGGAAGGACATGCTTTCCAGGAAAGGGATCCTTCCTGGGTGGGTCGGTAACTTGACTCTATCAAAAAGAACTTGGTAAATTCAGTTAGTTATTTTTATTTCTTTTGAGACAGAGTCTCACTATGTCGCCCTTGGTAGACTGCTATGGTGTCACAGCTCACAGCAACCTCAAGCTCTTGGGCTTAAGAGATTCTCTTGTCTCAGACTCCCAAGTAGCTGGGACTACAAGCGTTTGCCACAATGCCTGACTATTTTTTTGTTGTAGTTGCCATTGTTGTTTAGCTGGCTTGGGCCAGGCTCGAACCTGCCACCCTTGGTGTATGTGGCGGGTGCCATAATCACTGTGCTATGGGTGCCGAGCCATAAATTCAGTTATTTAACAGCATTTTTATTGCCATTTATTTTAAAAAAGTGACAAGATCAAAACATTAAGTTTTGCCTTTGCCTTATTCTTAACATTCGGCCACAGAGGGAACAGGTGCCCCAATGGCTGGACAGGTGCCAGCCATTGAATTCTAGATGTTGTACTCTGTGTCATTTACCCTTTCAACCTGCTAAGGAACTCACAGAAGTTCCTCCAAAAAGCTGCCTTATTCATTTTTTAAATGGGTTCATAGTACAAAGTCTATATCAACTCATTCATACCATCTACAGAAATAGTCACTAGTCCAAGTTTAAAAAAAAACAAATAGACAATTCAATAAAATGGAAAAGGTAACTGCCAGTACTGGAGAATCTAGGAGTAGTTTATTCTAGAAGAATCTAATCAGAACACTTTAATGTTCTATAGGAGGGTATGACCCCCCCAAAAATTGGCAACTTTAAATACCCTTTCAAAGATATTTTTTCCTTATGAACAAATAAAATCACTTTATTATTTTATGTATCTACAATAGAAAATAAAGTCATCAGTCATATTTATATTTTTCTCTTTTAAAACTATAGGACAATTACAAATAATCCACCAACTTCTTTCCTGCCCCAAATACCTGGGGGGTATACAGGTGGCAGAAAAAATGAATTGGAAAGGGTTTTTTAAAACATATTGACTATACTTCAAAAATCCTGCATTCAATATGTTATTTCCTGGTTAATTTTCAGAATGACTCTCAAAAGGCTTTAGACTCTCTTACCTTCCAGTATGTCTATATAGATACTTCTGTGTATAAAACATGTTTTTAGGTGAAGCCACTAAAATAATAGCATTTAATTAGGTCCTTTCTTATCGATAGCTGCTACATGTTGTCCAGATAATAGTCCATCTAACTTAAAATAAATCTAGGCGATAACAAGCTTTTCATGCAGCCTACACACAGTAGTTTATTCCACAAAGGTCCGTAGATCCGTTTCATCCGTCATGCTTAGCAGTAGTTAACAAGAGTGTTAATATCATGTTCATCACTATAAACCCTGGAATGCCCTTTCTCTTCATTCATCATTTCAACCACTTACTTAGTTTGGCATAACAAAGCACCGACTTAAAATGCAGCAGCAAGCTTCACTTCTGATTTGAAAGCTGTATGCTTCTCTGACAGATCTGAGCAATGCTTTTTACGGCTTTGTTTACCTTGTTCTAAAATGAAATGACAATTCATTTTTCATAAATAAGGTGAAGAGTCTTTGCAGCAGATATTTTTTTCTCCTTTGGAGTAAACTTATAAAGAAGTTTTGAGATATACATATATATATTTTTTTTCTTAAGTAGCAAATGGGAAATACCTTCCAAATTTTGCCTTCTGACACCTGGTAGAAAGCCTTGTAAAGCAAGAGTCCCTGCATAATCAAATAACAAACTCCCTGAAAGCCATATTTTATACCTCTTTCTGAGCACGCAATTTTCTACGTGTTAGGGTCTGGAGGCTTCTTTCCAGTTATCTGTATATTAGACACATAATTAAATCATTGCTTTAGAGCAAGAAAGCATATTGGCTCATATTGGAAGAAAGCAAGAGATTCCAGGTACTCATCTGGTCTCCAGCATTTGCTTTTTAGAAATAACTAGTTTTTGAGAAAATACTTAAACTCTTTGGGACTCAGTTATCACAATCATAACACTAGACCAAATAGTCTTCAAATCTTTCAGATCTACAATAAGTCTATGAATTTATAATTCAAAGGAAGCAATTTGATATAAGTAAAATGGTTTAAATTCATAAGGAACATTCGTGAATTCTTACATTAACTTCCAAGTCAAGTAGCTGCCCATAGTAAGGTTTCACATAGCCTAGCTATTTCTGAAAAGGAAAGGATGTCTTTAGAATGAACCTAGACCTTCATTAAGACCCGTCTTTCTTCCTTAGTTTTCCTAGGGTATTACATACAATGGCAATTGAATCTGTTTTCAACAATATTATATTTTAGGGAATTGTTTCTCTTGAATATGATAAACTTACTTTTACCATGAAAGTGAAATGATTCATGCATTTTTATTACATTTTTATCTCCTAGATAAATAAAAAGAAAGGAAATGGGTCTGTACTTACCACAATATTTATGCTAAAATGGCTTATAGGCATAATACTTTGTATTTAATTATACCACCACATCTAGGCGTCTCATAAATATTTATCTGCATTTTACAAATGGGGAAAACTGGCAGAATATAAACATAGGACCTATTCATGAATACATTGTAATCTCTGAGCAGGTCAAAGAAGAAACTCTTTACCACCCAGGGAAAGGTGGTATGCTTAGCTCATCTCTGCTACCTTGCCCATCTCTGAAACCTTACCCCTAGTATATTTCTTTTTTTTTTTTTAATAATTTTATTGAATCATAATTATGTACATTGGTGCAATCACAGGGCACGATTCATATACATTCAGAAATATTTTGATCATACTGTTACAGATATCCTTCATGGCATTTCCTTGATCAC
>CAUYON010036084.1:0-41246 GCA_963573935.1 Arctocebus calabarensis
ATGAATTAACCGGAAGAGTATCCGTTACAAAATGGTGATTTAAAAAAAGGAAGTGGGCTGGGCGCCTGTGGCTCAGCAGGCTAAGGCGCCAGCCACGTACACCTGAGCTGGCGGGTTCGAATCCAGCCCGGGCCCGCCAAACAACAATGATAGCTGCAACCAAAAAATAGCCGGGCGTTGTGGTGGGTACCTGTAGTCCTGGTTACTTGGGAGAAGGAGGCAGGAGAATGGCTTGAGCCCAGGAGGTGGAGGTTGCTGTGAGCTGTGATGCCACAGCACTCTACCCAGGGTGACAGCTTGAGGCTCTGTCTCAACAAAAAAAAAAAGAAAGGCAGTTGGCTTTACAGAATGTTGGTTGCTCTGATACATGTCTGAACTCACTTGTTGCCTTGTTTTTGAAATTTAAGATTATCTACTTGGTAAAAGGTAACAAGATAATATATATGCATTACTTTAAATATTTTTTTAAAATAGTTTCAAAATTGGAGAGCCAAAAAAGTATTTACTCCTTGAAAAGAGATTAGTTATGTTGCAAACAAAAGTGGCAAAGTTCATAACCTGGGATCAAGTTGGAAAAAATGAGAATGAATGGGTAGAAACTAATTTTCTGCAATGGGAAATAAAAATCCTAATTCTATATTGTCTGCGGTCATTGACTATCATATCAAAGATGCCTGAAAAACTTCAAAAAAGAATTCGAATTCGCCTGTAATTCTGGCACTCTGGGAGGCCAAGGTGGGTGGTTTGGCCGCCTCACTGGTTCAAGACCAGCCTGAGCCAGAGCGAGACCCTGTCTCTAAAAATAGCTGGGTGCTGTGGTGGACACCTATAGTCCCAGCTACTGGGGAGGCTAAGGCAGAAGGATCACTGGAGCCCAGGTTTGAGGTTGCTGTGAGCTATGATGCCACAGCACTCTACCAAGGGCAGCAAAGTAAGACTGTCTCAAAAAAAAAATTCTAATTCTTGCCCTCTAAATTGCTGAGGAAGATTACAGCAGTCTATATAGCACTAAAAAGAAAATTAACCACAAAATGTGGGTAAGGGCTAAAACTTAAGCCCAGCATTACATGCTCCCTTGACATGTAGTGATATGGGAGGACCTTGAATGGACTAACCACACTTCTCCCCACTATATTCCCTTGGATAAGGTCCCCCAGCCACAGAACCCTCTTATCAAGGTGCCCAGGAGGACATACTGCTTATTCCTGAGTATTGGGTTTCAGTTTTCTGCTAGCCTGCAAAATTAATCAAAGAAGCAAAAAAAAAAAAAAAAAAAAAGCAAATTATATATACTGCTGCACAAACTAAGGAACACCCTTTTCCTTTTTTTCTTTCTTTTTTTCCTGAGACAGAGTCTCACTCTGTCGCCCCAGGCTAGAGTTCAGGAGCATCAGCCCAACTCACAGCAGCAACCTCAACCCCCTGGGCTCAGGCAGGAGGGAACCAATGAACCTGGCATTGTTATGTGGTCAAATCTAAATTGATCTATGCATGTTACACCTCAACCACAAATCTCTTGTTTAAAAATAGTAAAACCTAAGTAGATACTGATAGAATGGGAATACAAGCAAAATAAAAATTTCCGATACACACTGTATGCCTACAAATCACATGCACCCCGTAAGTATGTACTAGTATGTATTTGTAATAATTAAAAATGTAGGCTTGGCGCCTGTGGCTCAGTGGGCTAAGGCGCCAGCCACGTACACCTGAGCTTGGCAGGTTCGAATCCAGCCTGGGCCCGTCAAACAACAATGACAGCTGCAACCAAAAAATGGCAGGGAGTTGTGGCAGATGCCTGTAGTCCCTGCTACTTGGGAGGCAGAGACAAAAGCCTCGCTTGAGCCCAGGAATTAGAGGTTGCTGTGAGCTGTGATGCCACAGCACTCTCTCCAGGGTGACAGCTTGAGGCTCTGTCTCAAAAAAAAAAAAAAAAAAAAGTAAAAATACTCCCAAAACTGGGCATAGTGGCTCACGCCTATAATCTTAGCACTTCTGGGAGGCAAAGGTGGGAGGATCACTTAAGTTTAGGAATTTGAGCCCAGCCTGAGCAAGAGTCAGACCCCTGTCTCTACTAAAAATAGAAAAAATCAGCCAGGTGTTGTGGCAGGCACCTGTAGTCCCAGCTACAGAGGCAGGAGGATGGCTTGAGCATGGGAGTTTGAGGTTGCTGTGAGCTATGATGGCACCTGGGCAACAGAGTAAGATTGTCTCTAAAAAAAAAAAAAAAAAAAAAGATTTCCAAACCCTTATTTCGTACCATGCAGACAAACAAATCTTGGATGGATTAAAGAGTTACACATAAAAATTGCAAAATCAAAATTATAGGAGAAAATATATGAAATCATATACATCATTCAGGAGTGAGAAACTTGCCACCATGAGGAAACTTGTGGCCCTCCTGGTCCTTAAGTGCAGCCTTCTAACTGAATCCAAATTTTACCTATCAAATCCTTTCATTAAAAGGGGTGAAGTAGAGAAAGATGAAGCTTTTCTTGCCTCCTTTGGTGCTTAAAAAAGAATGATCTTAAAATCAGAAGGCCACAGGTTTTCCACTCTAAAAAAACGAGAAGCCATGAAAGAAGAACATATTTGATTAAGAAAACATTAAAATTTTAGAATGGTCTTTAAAAGTCAAAGTGCAATGATAAATTGAGGAAATTTTCAAATAGATAAAAGTTTGTAGGGAAAATTGTTCCCTGACCTTGAGCACAGGTTTGCTTTCTGCTTGAGAGACCTAAAGAGTCTTGAGAATGGTATGTGAGTTGTGTACATGCAGGAGGGCAGAAAATTAACCTCCAAGACAGAATGTATATAAGAGGCGTGGCAATTCCTGGCCTAATGGTTACAGTAAAGATTCTCTAGATTCCAAGGTCTCTTGACGCTGGAGGCAAAGGTTGTACTCAAGTTCTGCAGTTTTGCAAAAACAAAGGTGGAGATATCCTATCCGATCTTCTCCAGTTCTCCCTATCAGTACTGATATCTGATAAGCAGCTTTTATCCTTTTACCTACTTTTTCCTGTTTTATGATAATAAATACAGACCTGGAGGTTTTCTGGAGAGGACTCCTCCCTGAGTTCTTCAGTCCCACTTTTCATTCCTCACTCCAAAACCCCTTCAAAAACCCCTTCAAAAACTCCTAAAAATTGACTCGGCACCTGTGGCTCAAGTGGCTAAGGTGCCAGCCAAGTACACATGAGCTGGTGGGTTTGAATCCAGCCTGGGCCCGCCAAACAACAATGACAGTTGCAACCAAAAAACAGCCAGGTGTTGTGGCAGGTGCCTGTAGTCCAGCTACTTGGGAGGCAGAGGCAAGAGACTCGCTTGAGCCCAGGAATTGGGGGTTGCTGTGAGTGATGCCACAGCACTCTATCCAGGGTAACAGCTTAAGGCTGTCCCCCCCCCAAAAAAAACTCCTAAAAATTGACAAGAAAGAAAGAAACAAACAGTGCAGTAGCAATAGATTCAATTGTGGAGAACCAGAAGAGGTGACTCCCAAACAGCAAACCCAAATGGTCAATAACACTTTTCTTCACCAGGAGTTTGGGGTAAAAAATAAAAGACAAAACCCCCCAAAAGAACAACAACAATAAAGTCCCAAACCAATTAGTAGACACCGTCCAGTAGAGAACTGTAAATTAAAAAACAATGAGGTCACTTCTCACCTATCAGATTAGCCAAAATTACAAACAATAACATCTGCTGCTGGAAGGGATGAGGAAAACAATGCCCCCAGACACCATTGTTGGAAATGTGAATTGTCACAGTATTTTGGGAAAGCAATTTGGCAATATCTTTATTTATTTATTTTTATTTTTTGAGACAGAGCCTCAAGCTGTCGCCCTGGATAGAGTGCCGTGGCATCACAGCTCACAGCAACCTCCAATTCCTGGGCTCAAGCAAGTCTCCTGCTTCCGCCTCCCAAGTAGCTGGGACTACAGGCGCTGGCCACAACACCCGGCCATTTTTTGGTTGCAGCCCTCATTGTTGTTTGGTGGGCCAGGGCTGGATTCGAACCCACCGGCTCAGGTGTACGTGGCTGGCACCTTAGCCCGTTGAGCCACAGATGCCAAGACTTTTTTTTTTTTTTTTTTAAGAGAGGGTCTCCCTCTGTCACCCAGGCCAGAGGGCTGGAGTGCAGTGGACTCCTAGGCTCAAACATGCCTCCCACCTCAGCCTCCAAAGTAGCTGGGACTACAGGCATGCACCATCTCATGTGGCTCTTCTTTTTTTTGAGACAGAGCCTCAAGCTGTCACCCTGTCCCATGCCATCACAGCTCACAGCAACCTCCAATTCCTGGACTCAAGCTAGTCTCTTGCCTCCACCTCCTAAGTAGCTGGGACTACAGGCGCCCGCCACAACACCCGGCCATTTTTTGGTTGCAGCCGTCATGGTTGTTTGGGGAGCCCGGGCTGGATTCGAACCCACCAGCTCAGGTGTACGTGGCTAGTGCCTTAGCCTGTTGAGCCACAGGTGCCAAGCTGGCTCTTCCTCTTCTTCCTCCTCCTCCTCCTTCTTCTTCTTCTTTTTTTTTTTTTTTTTGTTTGTTTGTTTGAAATGAGTCGTAAGCTCCCAAGTGGGAGAATGACTGAGGAGCTGCTTTGGTCCTCCAAAATCCTAGGATCACTGGTAGGAACCATTGTGCCCAGCTGGTGGTAATATCTATTAAAATTAAAAATTCTCTTTTCCCCAGTAATCCCATTCCTGAGAAACTCTAACATAGAAATAAAAGCATCAGTACACAAGGACAGGCATAAAGCATATTTACTGGTAGCTGTGTGACAGTGGCAAAACCCTGGAAAACAAGTCAGTGCCCATTGAGGAAGAGAATGGAATATTATGCAGCCATTAAAAAGAATGAGTTAGACCTGTCCCATCCAACTTGGAACATTTCTACTATGTATTTATGGTTAAAGGAGAAAAGCAAGATGCAGAGAAACATATGCAATGTGATTCAACTTTTTAAATATAATAATACTCCCAAACAAAAAATATCAAATATGACTCCCTCCAAAAAAAAAAAAAAATTGCGTATTTGTGTGTGTGTGTGTGCTATATGTTTATGAATTGTTATGGAGTTAAGATGGAAGGAAGGAAGTTAGGAAGAAAGCAAGCCAGGCAGGCTATTAACATGGATGAGGAAGAGAGAAATACTTAAAAATAAGTTTCTATGTATGTGATGTGACCCCCGTCCATGCAAAATTATGTACACATAAAGAAATGAAGGAAAGGACTGTTACTATGTGAGGGTGGGATTGCAGATGACTTTTACTTTTTTCATTTTTTTAGGGTTTAAATGTTGTAAGTGTATATACAATCAGTCAAAAATAAAGCTATTTTTATTGTTGGGGGTCCCTAAGGGATCTAATGTAATGAGCATAGAAGATCAATATTTAATTAACATATATCAATTGCTTGCCTGTCAACTGATGTTTTCCAAAATCTTTGAAGTGTAAGTTCTCTTAAGTAGCCAAGCTGTCATCTGAAACATTGTTTACAATTCTCCCACTTAACAACTGCTGAGGAATGGAATGATTACAAATGCCAAAGTCTTATGAAATGATTTTCTTTTTTTTTTGAGACAGAGCCTCAAGCTGTCACCCTGGATAGAGTGCTATGGCATCACAACTCACACCAACCTCCAATTCCTGGGCTCAAGCGAGTCTCTTGCCTCCGCCTCCCAAGTAGCTGGGACCACAGGCGCCTGCCACAACGCCGGACCATTTTTTGGTTGCAGCTGTCATTGTTGTTTGGCGGGCCGGACTGGATTCGAACCTGCCAACTCAGGTGTACGTGGCTGGCGCCCTCGTCCGTTGAGCCACAAGCGCCCAGCCAATAAAACCTACTTTAATCATTCGTAGGCTCGGCGCCTGTGGCTCAACTGGCTAAGGTGCCAGCCACGTACATCTGAGCTGTCAGGTTCGAATCCAGCCCGGGCCCACCAAACAACAATGACAGCTGCAACCAAAAAATGGCCCTGCGTTGTGGCAGGCGCCTGTGGTCCCAGCTACTTGGGAGGCGGAGGCAAGAGACTTGCTTGAGCCCAGGAACTGGAGGTTGCTGTGAGCTGTGATGCCACGGGACTCTATCCAGGGTGACAGTTTGAGGCTCTGTCTCAAAATAAATAAATAAATAAAAATAAATAAATCTTAAAAAAAAATAAAAAATAATAAAGTAGGTTTTATTTAAGAGCCATTAAATCATAGCATCTTCTGTACTCGCCACAGTTTAGAATTCCTTCACCAACCTTATCTCCTGGCAACATCCAAACCCTTCTATCACTGCCTTCAAACTTTTCAAATTTTCAAAACCTTCTACTTGTTTTGCTATTTTTATTAATTCCTTCCCACAGTGCTTGGCTTCACTGGCTGGGAATTCACCTTGCTCTGGTGGGACTGTTTTACCTCTTCTCCCCCTTTGCCCTGTGGACCTACTAGGTTCAGGGGAGGGTCACAGGTACTCAGGGTCTCAAAAAATGTTAGGGACAGAGGGTAGACAGGAAATGGCTTTACTTGCTAAGCATTCAAAAGTGAATAAGGCATGGGCTGTGCCTGTGGTTCAGTGGGTAGGGCGCCAGCTCCATATAAGGAGGGTGGCGGGTTCGAACCCGGCCCCTGACAAACTGCCACAAAAAATAGCCGGGCGCTGTGGTGGGCGCCTGTAGTTTCAGCTACTCCGGAGGCTGAGGCAAGAGAATCACCTAAGCCCCGGAGTTGGAGGTTGCTGTGAACTGTGACGCCACGACACTCTACCGAGGGCGATAAAGTAAGACTGTCTCTTTAAAAACACACAAAAAGTGAATAAGGCACGATCCTATAGAAACCAGGGCCAGATGTGTCGTAAGTGCTCACCGCACAGGTTAGTACAGGGGACAATGCCATGATTGGCGAGGGGGAGGAGGCAGCCTCTAGGGGGCTAGGAAGCATTAGAGGGAACAGCATGCGCAAAAGTCTAAAGGTTCTCCACGTGTAGTGCCAGACCTGCAGCGTCTGCAAGCATCACCTGGGAATTTGCTGAAAATTCTAATTCTCAGACCACTCACGACCTACTAAAGCGAAACTCTGGATGGTGGGTACTAGTATCAGTTTTATCAAGTCCTCCAGGTGATTCTGACGCACACTAGAGTTGAGAACCGCGACTCTGGTAAAGGCCTGAGGATGTGCGGGAGAGAAGAAAGGATTTGTGAAAGTCCTGGGATGCCCGTCAACGGGTTAGACTTTAACCCGTAGGCGCGGCCTCCAGCTTTTTAAGCTGGGGCCTATGCCACTCACACACTTTTCCCAGCTCGTTTCGAGGTGCCCTAGCATTCCCCGACCTCAGGAGCCAATCAGAGCGCGCGCGCACACACACACACACACACACACACACACACAACTCTCAACACTGTGTAAGAGAGGTCGGGCCGCAGACCCTACACCCCTGTTCCATGCGGCTCCCATTCAGCAAGACGCGAGCACACTTGGGAGACTTACAGGAACCGAGCAGTGGCCCTAGAGCGAACACGTAAGGCCTGCGCACCGCCCCACGCCGGCGGCGCCCGAGCAAGAGGGTCCGCCGGCCTAGGCCCCGCCCCTAGCCTGAGGGGCGCGGCCTTCGGGCCCAGAAGCCCCGCCCCATATGCCCCGCCTCCGGCCCACCTCCCCGGGCGGGGAGCTCAGTAGCGCGCCCCCGCGCGCGCCCGCGGCCGGGTTGCAGGGCTGGGCGCGCGCCCCGCGTCCCGGGCAGGAAGATGGTGGCGAGCGCGCGAGTGCAGAAGCTAGTGCGGCGCTACAAGCTGGCGATCGCCACGGCGCTGGCCATCCTGCTGCTGCAGGGCCTGGTGGTGTGGAGCTTCAGCGGCCTGGAGGAGGACGAGGCTGGCGAGGTGCTACGACTGCCGGGCGGGCAGACGGGCGGGCAGGCCGGGCGCGGGGGCGCGCGGGGTCCTGGCGGGGCTGCGGGCGCCCTGGCCGGGGAAGTGGGGCACCAGCCGCGTGCTTGCCGGGCGCTGGCATTCACCTGGAGCGGGGCATCCGGCCCCTGGCCCACCCTTCCCAGGCAGGCCTAGGGAGCTGCGCGCAGAGCCAGTGCATGACCCGGAGACCCAGGCAGGACAGACTGGGGGCCGGGGCGGGAGGAGCTGGTCGCGGTGGGGGGTTCTGTGGCCCGGGGAACGATGAAGGTCAGGCGCGGGGAGAGGGGCTAGAAGGCGGGGCCGGGGTGGAGCCTGCAAGGAGGTAGGGAGCCCCAGGCCAAACTTTCTGAAGTTGGGAGGGGGCGTGTGTGTGTGCGCGTGGGAAGAGGAGTGGGGCCACGGGGCCCCGGGCATCCTTGCCCAGCTATACCTGAGGGGTAGGGGGCAGTGAGGAAGTGGAGCTCTGGGGTAGCATTAGAGCCTGGGACAAACCGTGTACTGGGGAACTGAGGGAACAGGGAGTGACCCCAAGGGAGAGAACTGGAGGTGTGGCTTGCTCAGCCAGGGGTTTGAAGAACCTGGGTGGGTCTTCAGAAGGGTATGGGAGCGGGGAAGTGAGCTGGAAAGTTGGCCTCAAGTCATTAGGGATTTGGGGAGTGTGTCTCTCTGGCTGTAAGGGAATGAGGACAGTAATAGCTGGTTTAGCAGATCCCCAGGCCTGAAGCAGAGGCTGCTACCATCCCGCTCACTCTCCAGGTCCCAGACTCTTGGCTGATGTGGTTTCAGCTGGAGGCAGAGATACCTTTAGGAAGGGTCCAGTGGGGTTTGAGTTCATCCTGGAAGAGCAAAGAGGATAAGCAAACCATAACCCTAAGCTTTGGTGAGAGATCAGGGCTTCCCTGCCTCCACCCCCTTGTTGTGGTGCCTTCTCTGGGTCAGAGGCTCTGCTTGCTTTGTCCTCTTGGGCTTCACCACCTGGCAGGGTAAAAGCCAATGGAGCCCTTCTGCTTCTTACATCTTGGCAGTATAGAAGGCCTGGTGTGGAGACTGGAAGAGCTGCCCTTGCCTTTTTTGGAAGAACCAAGAGGGTTGGGGGAGCTGGACTGAATCACATGAGACCATAACTCCAAAAGGAATTAGGGGCTGGGGAGGCTTGCTCTACATATGCAGGGAATGAGCTTGTTCTGTGTGGACCTAAGTGGACCTAAGTAGGTGGAAAAGGAGAGGGTTTCAGGCCCTAAGGAGACTCTTTGGGGTAGCTAGGATATTCTAAGATGGAACAGGCTGTCCAGGCAGATAGGGAGCTTCCTTTTTTTTTTTCTTGTAGAGACAGAGTCTCACTTTATCGCCCTCGGTAGAGTGCCGTGACATCACACAGCTCACAGCAACCTCCAACTCCTGGGCTTAGGCGATTCTCTTGCCTCAGCTTCCCGAGTAGTTGGGACTATAGGCCCCTGCCACACGCCTGGCTGTATTTTGTTGTTGTTGCAGTTTGAACCCGCCACCCTAGGCATATGGGGCCTGCGCCCTACTCACTGAGCCACAGGCACCACCCAATTAGGGAGCTTTCTAACTCTAGAGTATGTGAACTGAGGCTAGTGACCACTTTGGGGAGGGGTGTGTCAAAGCATCTGAGTCTTCTCCAAAACAAATGATCTTTCAAATGGGTCTGTGTCTTTCAAATGGGCTGAGGTCCCTGCTGCCCTGCCCACACACAGGGTGGAGAGCTGGAGCAGTGGAGTGGTTGGGATACCATCCCTACCCCTACCCCCTTCTTCAGCTTTCTGGCTGATGTTGACAGGGGAATCCAGAGCAGGTTGGAAAAAGACTCCTGACGAACTGAAGGTTGTACAGCCCAGGCAGCCATTGGTGCTTGGACCCCCCTCAGCAACTGCCTCTCCAGGCAGTGTAACATAGTGCTTGGGAAGGTGAACCCTGAGTTGGACAGCCCACTTTGCCATCGTGTTCCAGCTCTGCTCCTGAGTAGATGACTGGCAAATGACCTCACCTCCTTCTATACCCTCATGTATCTTCCTCAAGACAGGGATAATAATAGCAGCTCTCATGTTGGGTGATTAGAAAGATGAAATGAAAGCGATGCCTATGAAGCACTTGCAGGAGTTCCTGGCACATACTAAGCTGTCAGTAAATGACTCATTATCTCAGCACGGCACATTGGGAACATGGATTCATTCATTCATTCATTCATTCAACTAATATTAAGTCCTACTTTGTACCAAGCACTGTGCTGATACTGGGATACAGAAATAAAACAGATGAAGACCCTGCTGTCAGGGGAAAGGAAACACAATAGAGTAACAAGGAGCTGGTTCAGATCAGGTGTGGGGAAAGGCTTCTCCTAGGAAGAGGGGGGCAGGAGAGTTCAGGCAGAAGGCTCTGAGCAGAATGGTTTTAGCTGGGTACCTTGAGGAATGGACAGGAGGGTGTGGTGCTTTCCCTAAGAGAAGGCTGAATCTTGTGTGGCTGGAAGGACCACAGTAAGGGGCCGGTGTTTTATTCTAAGTGCAGTGAGAGAGAACCGGAGAGTTGTAAGTAGCAACAGGATCCAATGTGCATTTAAGATGTGCATGCACTCTGGAGGGGGCCAGAGTGGATGCCAGGAATGATCACTAACCTCCAAAGAGCCAGTTGCTAATTTTCAGAGCTTTTATAAACACTGTCTCACCACTTATTTTGAATGCAGTCTGAGAGTCCGAAGAAGGTGGGGTGAGCATTTCACTGTGGCCCAGAGAAGGATTCCAAGGAAGAGCTACAGAACCAGGAAGTGGCAAAGGACTTTAAATGCCTCCTTGGTGAGAAGGAAGGGGACATTGAAGCCAGAATGTATCTAGACCAGAGGACCATTCCCTTCCCTCAGTAATCAGCTGAGTCCCTCAACTTAGGGGCTACTGGGGGCAGCTCTCAGGAGCATAAGCCTGAGGACAGCTGATGCTCATGGACATACCTGGGAGGGGGCATGGTGGGGGCTGGTTGTCCGCCCTCCAGAGCCTCTCTGATCCCTCCCTGCTACCTCCTGGATCCCCAGCCTCCTCTGGGATTGTCCTTCTCAGGGTCAGCCAGTTCCCTGCTGCAGTGCAGGGCACCACCATGCCTATCTCTTCCCACATCCTGTCCCCTGCCACATCCAACCTGGCCTTGTGCCCTGTGTCCTGCCCTCCTGACCAGCTTCCTGACTAATACTGGCTTCCACACCAAGATCCCACAGCTCTCTGCCATCTCTACCCACCTAAGCTTGAGCATGTCTTTCTCTGCTTGCTGTGTGCCCAGGTCAGATGTCACCAGGCTGATGTACACTCAGCTCAGTGAGGTTGCATTCACGCTTCCTAGGTGTCCTTCCCAGTGTGGGTACAGAATAGGCCTGCTGCCTCCTCCTGCAGGTATCTATTCTCAGATGGCAGTGGATATCCCAGCTGTCTTTGGCCACCTCTCAGGAGATCAGAGGGCTGGCTGGGTGCTGGGTATAGAGGGCCTGGGTGCCAGGGTATAGGACTGGCGCTCTGGCTGAAGGTGGTTGTCAGCCTGACAATATGAGGTTCCTGCCTGCTCAAACAAGGGAGGAAAGGAAGGTCCTAGAGAGTAAGAAGCAGAGAGAACCCAGCCCCTAGGGGCCTCCACAGTATTTAAAGAGTCTTGGGTCTCTCTCTTCACTTCATAGCTATTTCCTCTTCCCCTTCCTGTCATAACTATAAGGATGGCCACATTTACTGATACTGCATCTATACCAAGAGCTCTACATTCACTCATTCATTCAGCAAATACTTACTGAGGGTCTGCGATTGCCACTCTCCTGAGCTGCAGGAATATGTCAGTGAATGAAACTACAAAGATCCCTGCCCTTGGGGAGTATACAATCTTGTGACAGGGCAGCCACAGAGTGACACTGTATAAACAAATAAATGATAGGATGATAGAAGGTATGATGTGCTGTGGGAAGATGAAGCAAAGGAGGAGGGAGGGCTGGAGTTTTAACTCCAGTGGTCAGGATGGACCCAACTGAGAAGATGCCATCTGAACAAAGAACAGAAGGTGGCGAGGAATGAGCTGTGGAGGGGGGAGGGGATAGCGAGTGCAAAGACTAGAGCCAAGAATGCCAGTGGGATAGAGGGATGTGGAGAAGGCCACTACAGCTGGAACCACGACAGGTTTCATAGGAGATGAGGTCAGAGAGGTCCAAGAGGCAAGAGGGAGCAGCCAGATACAGCTCAGGCAGCCTCTGTAGGCTCTTGTTAGGGTTCTGGTTTTTACCCTAAGGGGGAAGCTGCAGCAGTTTTGAGCAGACAAGTCAGGAGATGGGGACTCAAATTCCAGTGGGAACACTGCATGAAACAGCATAGGGAAAGACTAGGAACCAGGAGGCAGGCAGTGCAGGCAGGGGCTAGTGAGGGGGCAGGGAGAAGGGGTCAGAGTTCGGGTGTTTTGAAAGCAGCCCCCACAGGATGTGCTGATGGAGTGGGTGTGGGTATGAGGGAAAGAGAAGAATCAGAGATGATTCCTGAAAGTTCAGCCTGAGCAGGCTGAAGGATGGAGTTGGCATGAACTGAGATGGGGAAGACTGAGGTAGGGGCAGGTTGGAGAGGAAGAGCAGGAGTTAACTTTTGGATGGGTGGGTTGGAAAGGTCTTTTAGACTGCCAAGGGAGCAATCCAGGCCAGAGATACGTCTGGGAGCCTGGATGAAGCTCCAGACACCCAAAGATGGAAAGAAATCACTTGGGAAGTGATGGAGCTGGAACAAGGAAAGCCCCAGGACATGCCTTGGGAGACAGGCAGTACCAAGAGGACTGACTAGGAATGGAAGCAGAGGTAGGTGAGAAGCCAGGCGGGTATCCTGGAAACCAAGTCAGGAGGGTGCTTCAAGGAAGAACGTGATCTGTTAAGTCATGCCGCTGAAAGGCCAAGAAAGAAGAGGACTTAGCAGTAGGGAGCTTGTGGAGTGGCGGAGGGGAAGGCCCATGGGAGAAGGTTTACAGTGAACAGAGAAAGCAGTGAGGACAGCTGGGGGGATGTGCTCCGACAAGTTAAGGAACTGCTGGTGAGCTGGCAGAGCTAGCTAGGCTCAGCACCCACCCCAAGACTAAAGCGTTCACTCCCACCCACCTCTGGCTTCTCTGTCCCTTCCACATCTCACCCACCAAACACCAGCCAGATGTCCCATGTGCCAGCTGTTCCACCAGGCCCTGGGGAGTGGAGCTGACATGCCTCTCCTCAAGGAACTCACTGTCTGCTAGAGAAATATCCAGGGCTTTGGAGCTTAGCAAATCCCACTGGGGTGCAAGGGATAGCTGAATGCCAGGGGACTTGGAGCTGGATCTGAAAGCATGGATGGGATTTAGTCAGGCAGGGAGAGCAAGGGAGAAGGTGGGTGGACATGCCATTCAAGCAAGACCAAGCCATCTAGGGAAGCATCTGGACTTGAGGAGGGGCAGCAGGGGACAGAGCACATACAGCCAGGAAGCAGGGGTGTGGCAGCCGAGGTGGCACATCACTGCAGAGTTCCCTTCAAGGGACAACCTGTTGGAAGTGCGATGAGGTGACAGCCTCCAGCTATGGGCACCTTCAGGCCCTGCCTCAGCATTCTGGCTGCATGTAGAGGTGACAAAGGACTTGCTTGTGCTGCCTCCTCCTTGAGCTGGCCAAGGCTTCCCCAACGCTGCACTGAAATTCCTCCTGCCCCTCTTCTTGCCCACACGCTATTTCCTTTGCAGTCTGAAGCCTTTCCTTGCCAGCTCCCGCCCTGTGCTGTCATGCACGGGTGTACCCCCAGTCAATCTCTTGTTTTCATCTCTGCTTCCCAGGGAACCCATCCAATACTGAAGTCTCAGGTTTCACCTCTCTTCCTCCCTCCTGGGCATTCCTATACTCTCTGTGGCCTCAGTATTCCCACATGGAAATGTTTCAGTCCATAGAATGCTTTGGATTCATTTGGAAATTACAGTCTGCTGAAGAACACCATCTCTTCCCAGTCCCTGGTAGGACTTCAGGGGCTTTAAGTAGACACTCCTATGTCCTCTGCAAGGAGAGTCTCCACAGACCCTTGGGACACATGTGGATGTTCATTTTAATATCTGTTAAAAAAGAAAGTGGTATCAGTCCAGAGCAAAAATAGCACAGTGCCGTGTGATCTGAGAGCAGTGGCGGGCAGGAAATGTGATGGCCCAGTGGAGGGCCAGCCCATGCTTCCTCAGCTGCTGGTTAGGCAGCGTCCCAGTGGCAGTGCTATTTGTGCAGAGTCCTCAGGTGAACAGAACTTGTTTAAGTAAAGGGTAGGCAGGAGCCTCTAGGTCTTAGGGTGTCCCTAAAACAAGATAGAGCTCATGGAGCAGGAGGAGGTAAATGACTGTCCCCATGATATATGTCTGCTTATCTTTTACAGAAAGGAAGGCAGAGGAAGCCACGGCCACTGGACCCTGGAGAGGGTTCTAAGGACACAGATAGTTCAGCAGGGCGGCGGGGCAGTGCGAGCAGAAGGCATGGGCGCTGGCGGGGCCGTGCTGAGAGCCCAGGCATGCCCGTGGCCAAGGTGGTACGGGCAGTAACTAGCCGGCAGAGAGCCAGCAGGCGGGTCCCACCTGCCCCACCCCCGGAAGCCCCGGGCCGCCAGAACCTGAGCGGGGCAGCAGCTGGGGAGGCGCCGGTAGGGGCAGCTGGTTTCCCACCACATGGAGATACAGGGAGCGTGGAGGGTGCCCTGCAGCCCACAGACAATGGCTTCACCCCCAAGTGTGAGATCGTGGGCAAGGATGCGCTGTCTGCACTGGCCCGGGCCAACACTAAGCAGTGCCAGCAGGAGATCGCCAACGTGGTGTGTCTGCACCAGGCCGGGAGTCTGATGCCCAAGGCTGTGCCTCGGCACTGCCAGCTATCTGGTGAGGGCCAGGGGTGCCCCAGTCCTTCACAGGCTTAGGTTGGGGAGGTGGCATGGCTCAGATCATCACCCCCATTTCTCAGAGGAAAAAGAGCTCAGAGGGGCCCACTTCCCTTCCCAAGTTTTCACACAATGTAGTAAGAGACATAGGTGAAGCAGAGACCCAGGAGCAATGGGCTTCAAGTCCAGGCAAGCAGCCCCCAACTCCCATCTCACCCCCACTCCGTGTGACCCAGGCTTGGCCTCACTGATACCCCTGTACTCCATTCTCAGGGAAGATGAGTCCTGGCGTCCAGTGGGATGAGATGAGGGCCCAGCAGCCTGTGGATGGCCCCCCAGTACGGATTGCCTACATGCTGGTGGTTCATGGGCGCGCCATCCGCCAGCTGAAGCGTCTCCTCAAAGCTGTCTATCATGAGCAGCATTTCTTCTACATCCATGTGGACAAGGTACTAAGGGTAGGGGGAGGCCAGGAGGTGTGGGGTGAGCAGAGCAGAGAGTTGGAAGGGTATAGTCCTGCCCTGACTCAAGTATCCAGAATGCAGGAGGTGCCAGGGCAGACTGGCAAAGCCATTCAGAGCTGGAGCCCTGCGCTGTGCTTTCTCCAGTTCATATTACGTGTACTCTGTGCCAGGGTAGGAGTGGGGTGATTATAACATCCGGCTGCACCTGCTGAGTATCCCCTCTCCCCAGCGTTCCAACTACCTGCACCGTGAGGTGGTGGAGCTAGCCCAGCTGTATGACAACGTGCGGGTGACACCCTGGCGCATGGTCACCATCTGGGGCGGGGCCAGCCTCCTGAGGATGTACCTACGGAGCATGCAGGACCTGTTGGAGGTGCCTGGCTGGGCCTGGGACTTCTTCATCAACCTCAGTGCCACCGACTACCCAACCAGGTGTGGCTGGGGCTCAGAATCCCCTGGATGGGAGGGGAGGCCTATGCAGGTGGGCTCTTGGGGTTGGAGGACCCTGATGGACTCTCTCCCCTCCCCCAAGTCTCATTCTGTGACCTGCACAGCCCAGACATGGCCCAGCCACCTTCTAGGGGAGGAGTTGCTGAAGGATGATCTGAGAATTGAGAATGCTGGGGGAGCGGGAGGGGCAGCCACAGGCCAGTTCCTGGAGTGTCAGGTCAGGCAGCAGTGGGTAGAGGAAGGATGGATGGGCTGGTCTTCCTCAGGGGCCTCAAGTGCCCACCACCCAAGATCATCGGCCAGGGATAGGGCACACGGCGAGACTGTTCTCAGTGATGAAGAGTGGGCCACAGTGAAGGGAAAGAGTGCTAGAGGATCTGTCCTGGGCCAGTGATGGAATATCCCTCACACATGGCTGCTGGCCACCCCTTCCTCACCAGGACCAATGAGGAGCTGGTGACATTCCTATCCAAGAACCGGGACAAGAATTTTCTTAAATCACACGGCCGGGACAATTCCAGGTGAGGAGGATGTGGAAGGAGGCCCTGGCTCTGGGGTCTTGTCCCAACCTCTCCCACACAGTGGGGCTCAGTGGCCCCAGCCCTGGGTTACAAAGCCTCCAAACCAGTCACAGGTTGAGGAGTGCTGGTTCCAGGTGGGTGAAAGAGCTTAGACCCCAACCTGCAGGACCCCCTGCTATGGCTCTTCTGCCACCCACAGATTCATCAAGAAACAGGGCCTGGACCGGCTCTTCCATGAGTGTGACTCACACATGTGGCGCCTGGGTGAGCGGCAGATCCCAGCAGGCATCGTGGTGGATGGTGGCTCTGACTGGTTTGTGCTGACACGCAGCTTCGTGGAGTACGTGGTGTACACAGACGACCCACTTGTGGCCCAGCTCCGCCAATTCTATACATACACACTGCTCCCAGCTGAGGTGGGTGAGGGGGCAGGCACACCAGCCAGGGAGGGCGTGGCTGGGCTGGCCACAGCTCACCTTCCACCCTCCCTTACCACCTGTAGTCCTTTTTCCACACGGTGCTGGAGAACAGCCTGGCCTGTGAGACCCTAGTGGACAACAACCTGCGGGTCACCAACTGGAACCGCAAGTTGGGCTGCAAGTGCCAGTACAAGCACATTGTGGACTGGTGCGGCTGCTCCCCGAATGACTTCAAGCCACAGGACTTCCTCCGGCTACAGGTGCTGGTCCATAGCTCAGGGCGGCTGCCGTTTGCTAGGGCTTCACCCCGGCTTTTCACCCTTAGCTTTCCAAGGTCAGAAGGGCAGGGTAAGCCAGTCAAAGAATCTGGGGGACCTCCACCTGGAGCAGTCCTCAGGGGCCTAGGGCCACAACAGCAGGAGAAAAAGCTGTAGGAGGCCGATCTCTAGGCAGTGCTGAGAGGGGCCCCTGCTGTGCTCTCTGGGACCTCCAGAGCCCTTCACCATCCCTGCCTCTCTCACTCCAGCAAGTCTCCAGACCCACCTTCTTCGCCCGGAAGTTCGAGTCAACTGTGAACCAGGAGGTATTAGAAATCCTGGACTTGCACCTGTATGGCAGCTACCCCCCCGGCACGCCAGCCCTCAAGGCCTACTGGGAGAACACTTACGATGCAGCCGATGGCCCCAGTGGGCTCAGTGATGTTATGCTCACCGCTTACACTGCCTTCACCCGCCTTAGCCTGCGCCATGCTGCCACCACCGCACCCCCACTGGCCACCCCCCTCTGCAGGTGAGACCCCTTTTGACATACAGCAGGCCCTCAGGGTGTGGTGCTCTATGGGGAAGCCAACGAGAAAGAGGCAACCCTACCCACAGTGAACCCAAGGCAGGGAAAAATGCAAATACAGACAGAAGGCAAGAGCCAGGCATGTAGGTGCTGTGGGGTGTAAGATTTGGGGCAAAGGAAATGCCTGGGGATGGGACTTCCCCAGAGCACCCTCCCTGGGACTCCAGGCCAAGTCCAGTGTGCTGATGGCATCTCCCTTTCTCCCTGCTGGAACCTTCTTAGGTTTGAGCCCAGGGGCTTGCCGTCCAGTGTGCACCTGTATTTCTATGACGACCATTTCCAGGGCTACCTGGTGACGCAGGCGGTGCAGCCCTCAGCCCAGGGCCCGGCAGAGACGCTTGAGATGTGGCTGATGCCCCAGGGGTCGCTAAAGCTGTTGGGGCGCAGTGACCAGGCCAGCCGGCTCCAGAGTTTGGAGGTGGGACAGGTCCCCGCGCCCTTGCCTTCTCCTGACCTCCAGCAAGACGCAGGGTAGTGGGATGACAGGGACAGACACCAAGGAAGGAGTAGGACTTGGTTAGGCCTTTATGAACTGGGGTCATTGGGCTCTTCTTTTGCAGTAATGGCAGCCTTTGTGAAGCCCTGTGCTAAAACCCTGTCTTGCCCCCACAAGTGCACTTTGAGGAGTAGCTCCCAGTCGGGAGATACAGGCTGCACAGGGAGGAGGGCGGGAGTGTCAGTTCCACGACTTCTAAACTACAGAGATTTCTTCTAGAGGGACTTGGACATTCAAGTTGGGCCACAAGATTAAGCTGTTGGATGCCTCTTCAGTCTCTTTCTTAGAGGCTGTGAATTCCATCTCTACCTTATGTCCCCACCATTGCAGAGTAGTTCATAAAGGAAGCCTAGAACAGATCTTGGAGCTGGTAGAGCTATTAAAAATCTCCTAGTCTGACCCCTGCATTTTGCACATGGGAAAACTGAGGCCCAGAAAGAGACAGAGACTGGCCTGAGGTTACAGAGAGAGGCAACAACAGAGTAGAGAAAAGAACCTCTCCCCAGGCTCTTGCCTAGCTGCTTCCTTCCCTACAGGTTGGCACCGAGTGGGACCCCAAAGAGCGTCTTTTCCGGAACTTTGGGGGGTTGCTGGGGCCGCTGGATGAGCCTGTGGCCATGCAGCGCTGGGCCCGGGGCCCCAACCTCACAGCCACTGTGGTCTGGATTGACCCAACCTATGTGGTGGCCACATCTTACGACATCACAGTAGATGCTGAGACCGAAGTTACGCAATACAAGCCCCCACTGAGCCGGCCCCTGCGGCCTGGGGCCTGGATTGTTCGACTGCTTCAATTCTGGGAGCCGCTGGGTGAGACCCGCTTCCTTGTGCTGCCCTTGACCTTCAACCGCAAACTACCTCTCAGGAAAGGTAAGGATGTAGTTCCCGAATTATGCCCCAAAGCAAAACAGAATAGGATTCGCCTCTTCTGGGAGGTGACCCCAAGAAGCCAAACATCAGCCCTACCCCTAGCCCTAGAGTGAGGGAAGGGGGAAAGGTTGGGCCTTGATTTTCTATGCCTTAGCATGCCAGGGTCCTGCCCTGTGGTATGGAAGAAAGGGAAGCTTTAGAGTTGAGCAGACTTGGGTCTGAAACATAGTTCTGACAGTTCAATTGGCCTTTTGTCCTTGGAAACTATTTGGCTTTCCTGAGCCTCAGTCTTTTTTTTTTTTTTTTTTAAAGACAGAGTCTTACGCTGTCACCCTAGTTAGAGTGCCATGGCATCATAGCTCATAGCAACCTCAAATTCTTTGGGATCAAGCTACCCTCTTGCCTCGGATTTTCTATTTTTAGTAGAGGCAGGGTCTCACTTTTGCTCAAGCTGTCTCGAGCTCGTGAGCTCAAGCAATCTACCCACCTTGGCCTCCCAGAGTGCTAGGATTATAGGCATGAGCCACCTCACCTGGCCTGAGCCTCAGTCTTGTCACATGTAAAATAGAAGTAGTGCATGCAATAACAGAGACCTGGGCATGCAAGACAAATCCACTCAACCTGGCTCTAGTTAAAAAAGGGAAATAAGGCTCGGCGCCTGTGGCTCAATGGGCTAAGGCGCCAGCCACGTACACCTGAGCCGGCGAGTTCAAATCCAGCGCGGGCCCGCCAAACAATGATGGCTGCAACCAAAAAATGGCCGGGCATTGTGGCTAGCGCCTGTAATCCCAGCTACTTGGGAGGTGGAGGCAAGAGACTCGCTCAAGCCCAGGAATTGGAGGTTGCTGTGAGCTGTGATGCCACGGCACTCTATCCAGGGTGACAGCTTGAGGCTCTGTCTCAAAAAAAAAAGGAAATAATCGGGTGGCGTCTGTGGCTCAAATAAATGAGTAGGTCTCCGGCCCCATGTGCCAGAGGTGGCAGGTTCAAACCCAGCCCCAGCCCAAAAAAAAAACTGTAAAAAAAAAAAAAAAAGGGAAATTATTGGAAGAATGCAGAGTTTACCTCACACAGAACCCCCCAAATTTCTCAGGTCTCACCAGGAACCAAAGGTACTTTCTCCATCTCTTGAGGCCATCTTGTCCTGTCTCTGCTCATTGGCCTCAGGCTCTGACTCTGTCTGCTTCTCCATACATGGCCTCTTAGTACAATAGAGACTGTTCAGGGCCTTTTAGTGCCCAGGTTCCACATTTTAGGGACAGCAAATGATTAGTCATCCTAGTCCACCATGTGGCAGGTGGGCAGGTTCAAATGTCTGTCCTCTCACTTAGCTGAGGCTGCAAAATAGCCTCTGAACCTGAGGCATGGGTGGATGGGTTCCTGCAAGGGAGGGCCTGATACAGATAACTGCCCCCTGGGAAATATTAGAGACAGTGTATGGGGAGGAGTGGCTGGGTTGTAGTAGGTAATCAATCAGTAGATGTTTCCTTTTATCACATCCTATCAAAGGAAGGTGTCTAAGAGCAGGGGTAGCCTAGAGGAGGGGGTGCTGGGGCTGTGGCAGTTCCAGGTCAGACAGGCCATATCCCCTGCACTCCTGGAATTTCCAATCTATGGAAGGAGACCGAGGGAAGAATGGAGGCCAGCTGCACGGCAGAAGGGGTCTAGGCCTGACGCTCAAGGACAAAAACAAGGATCTTGTAAGCCAAGGGAACAAAGTTGGCCAATATCTGTACATGGGGGGTAGAGGGCCTGAGAAGAAGCTTCTGAGGGCTCTGGAAGCCACTGATGATGGTCAAAGAGGGGCACAAGTCACAGAAATAGACTGTTGCCTTTCTAAAGTGCCTTGAACCTGCTGTTTTACTTAATTCTAAAGTTGGGAATCCAGGGCATATTGCCATGGTTTGATAAAACTTAACAGATTTTTTTGGACAGGCACAGTGGCTCACACCTATAATCCTAGCACTCTGGGAGGTTGAGGCAGATCTCTTGAGCTCAGGAGTTTAAGACCAACCTGGGCAAAAGCGAGACCTTGTTTCTACTAAAAATAGGAAAATTAGGCCATGTGCCGTGGCTCATACCTGTAATCCTAGCACTCTGGTTGGCTGAGGCAGGTGGATTGCTTGAGCTCACGAGTTCAAGACCAGCCTGAGCAAGAGTGAGACCCCCATCTCTAAAGATAGCTGGGCTTTGTGGCCGGCACCTATAGTCCCTGCCACTTGGGAAGATAGCTTGAGCCCAAGAGTTTGAGGTTGCTATGAGCTATGACAACATGGCACTCTACCGACAGCGACAAAGTGAAATTCTGTCTAAGAAAAAAAAAGAAGAAGAAAAAGAAAGAAAAATTAGCTGGGTGTCCTGGCTACTCAGGAGACTGAAGCAGGAAAATTGCTTGAGCCTAGGAGTTTGAGGTTGCACTGAGCTACAATGGTGCCACTGCATGTTAGCCTGGGCTACACAGCAAGACCCTGTCTCAAAAACATAAAATAAAACTAACAGGCTTGGCACCTGTGGCTCAACAGGCTAAAGCGCCAGCCACGTACATCTGAGCTGGCAGGTTTGAATCCAGCCCGGGCCCGCCAAACAACAATGACGGCTGCAACCAAAAAATGGCCAGGCGTTGTGGCGGGCGCCTGTAGTCTCAGCTATTTGGGAGGCGGAGGCAAGAGACTCGCTTGAGCCCAGGAATTGGAGGTTGCTGTGAGCTGTGATGCCACGGCACTCTATCCAGAGTGATGGCTTGAGGCTCTGTCCCCCCCCAAAATAAATAAAACTGACAGTTTTATGGGCATAGAAAATTCCTTGGATTAGCCCAAGGCTACTCAGCAAGTGGTGACTCTGGCAGAACTGGCATAGGAACTTGGGGTGCCTGGACTTGACTCTTAGATCTGGCCTCCATGGAATCTGTTGGGTGGGGTGTGCTTACTGCTGTCTCTGCACCTCCAGATGATGCCAGCTGGCTGCATGCGGGGCCACCCCACAATGAGTACATGGAGCAGAGTTTCCAAGGCCTGAGTGGGATTCTGAACCTGCCTCAGCCAGAGCTCATGGAAGAGGCCGCCCGGCAGCACACAGAACTCACAGGCCATGCACTAGAGGCCTGGACAGATGGAGAACTGAAGGGCTTCTGGTCTGTGGCTGGACTGTGTGCCACGGGCCCTTCTGCCTGCCCTTCCCTGGACCCCTGCAAACTAACCAGCTGGAGCTCTCTGTCCCCTGACCCCAAATCGGAGCTGGGGCCTGTCAAAGCAGACGGGCGACTCAGGTAGCAGGGCCCCAGCCAGCACCCCTAGAGGACCAGGGGAATTGCACCTTACAGACAACGGAGAGGTGTCCCCTCTCACAGGCTAGAACCAGAGGCCAAGCAGCACACCTATTTCAGCCATCAAGAACCCTCACAGACGGCAGGGAAGGTGAGTGCAGCACTGACTCCTGCTGCTGTCTCTGCTAGGAACCAGAGGGTTGGTGCGAACGTGAGGAAAAGGGCTCCAGCTGCATTCCACGCCCAGCTCTTCCTCTCCTTCCTCTCTGATTTTTTTTTTTTTTTTAATTTAAAAAGGAAAATGGATGGTTGGGGGAAGAACTAGAAACAGAAGATGTGCAATAGGGCTCAGAGCAGCCCCAGGAAGTGGGCCGTGGCTGGGGGCTGGGCTTGCTGAGCCCACGTGCTGTCGCTCTAGATGAGGCTGGGCCCACCTCGCTGTCTGGGGCTTTGTCCTCCAGCTTGGGCCTGTGGTGCTCATGGCTGAGGCTTTGCAGGGTTACAGGTGCCCTGCCAGGCTCTCTGGCCCAGAAAACAGGTGATTGGGGGTGGGGGTGGGGGGTACTGCAGAGCGGGGCTCTAGCGGGGACAGCCCCTCTTCTTACGGCCGGGGGGCCTAGAAGAGGGCTGAGGCTGGCTCCAGGATTTTCGAACATACCTTGCCCCTTGATGGGAAAGACAGGGCATCAAGACCCAAGACCAATGCAGAGTTTCTCAGACCCTGGGAGGGTGAGCCCTCCTGAGCAATGGGGGAAGAAGACTCTGTCAGGGCTCTCAGAAGAACCTGGACTAGCATTGTGCCTGAGCTCAGTGTGAAGTCTGAAATATGCAACAGAAGAAATATATCTCTATCTCTCTAAGCTGAGCCTCTGTGTTTTTCCTCTTGGGTATTGGGAAGCCATCACCATCTGTTGGGGCTCAAGAAGGTGAAGGTCTCATTCCTTTAGAGTGGGAACAGGTTAGAAACCATCCAAGAGCCAGAAGAGACTCAAGGGCCCATCTAATTCAGCTCCTTCTTTTTCTGAGGGACACACAGGTCCAGAGAGGCTTGGAGACTTGATCATTGCCACTCAGCAGGCCAGTGAACCAGCAGGATTCAAGCTTAGATTGAGAGCCCTGACCCAGAACTCCTGCCCCCACCACAAGGTTAGGTCATGACAGATGCTGGCTTCTCTGTCCTCCTCATCACCAGGGCCCATCCTAGAAGCTCAGTCTTGCCTTTTGGGGCACCTTTAAGAGGCAATTCCAGTTATGGCCTGGTGGTCACTGTTGGAGCTTTTCCCTTTAGGGGTAGGAACAGCAGTGTCTGGGGTCCATAGCCATGGCCCTAGGACCTGGGAGGACCTTGCAGAAAAGATGTGTTCATCCTCCCTCCTTTTCTCAAGTCTCCTCTCCCCTTCTGACTCTCTTCCTGTTGTCAGACAGGGTTAGTGTCAGTCCTTCACACCTTAATGTGGGAGGAGTAAAGGTGAAGTTTCCTAGACCTCAAAAATCACAGTATCAGCCAGCCATAATGATCACATCAGCTCAGCGTGGGGGATAAATTCCTGCCAGGCTGCCACATGTCAAGTTTTCCTAGTTGCCAGGAGAGGGCACTCCTGACCAGCAATAACAGTGTGGTATGGATTTATTTCGTTTTGTTGTAGCCATTGTCCTGGCTTTGTGTGCAGCATCTCACTTAATCCTCACAACCCTTTTGCTACCTTCATCTAGCACAGTGGCTGTCAACCTGTGGGTCGCGACCCACAGGAACTGTATTAAAGGGCCGTGGCATTAGGATCTGATTTAGCAGATCAGGAAACTGAGGCTGGGAGCTGTGAAACGATAAGCCAAGAGTCCTCGCATGCTATTAGATGGCAGCAAACAGGCTCAGAGCCATCCTCAGTTGTGAAGCTTTTCTGCTCTCATAAGAGCCTGGCTGGACAGGTAACTAGGAAGGAGCTAATAGCAAGCACTCAAAAGATATGGCCTGGGTTCAGAGACTAAGAAGATTATTCCTCTGGTTCGCATTTCAGTGAAGGTCTGAGGCTGTACTCTGATTCTCTAGAATGTCGGGTTTTTTGTTTGGTTTCGCAACATCAACTCTTAGGTCAATAAAAAGAAAAATTACCGGGCAGCACCTGTGGCTCAGTGAGTAGGGCGCTGGCCCCATATACTGAGTGTGGCAGGTTCAAACCCGGCCCTGGCCAAACTGCAACAAAAAAATAGCCGGGCGTTGTGGTGGGTGCCTGTAGTCCCAGCTACTCAGGAAGCTGAGGCAAGAGAATCACCTAAGCCCAGGAGTTGGAGGTTGCTGTGAGCTGTGACAACACAGCATTCTACCGAGGGTGACAAAGTGAGCCTCTATTAAAAAAAAAAAGAAAAGAAAGAAAAGAAAAAAGAAAAATTACCTGGGTTCGGGATTTTGGGCAATAAATCTCAGAACATTTAGACTCTGCTGGCCAAAAGCTCACAAGCCAGCCTGTGGGTTTAAGGTGTCGCTGTGCTCACCTGCTCTCCATTGTGTCCCAGGCCATTCTCCATCTTACATGTAGTACACCAGGCCTTGGTTACCGTCACTTGCGGTAAACATTTACATTTGCATTCTTCTTTAGCCTGGTAAATTATGATCCTGACTGAGGATTCTGCTTTAATTGGTCTGAGATGGGAACCCAGCAAGAGTATGTTTTTAAAGCAGGCGGGCATGACAGTTTCAGAGGTCTAGCCCCACCCCAGCTGCTCTGATGGCCTTGAGTTAGAAGCACTGCAGGACTCAAGACCAGGCTCCAGGACTGCTGACCTAGTCAGAGGGTGTACTTGGGGGATGGAGGCACTCCTCATTCTCTTCCCTGGTCAGGTCAAGTGTGAGCCTGTCTGGCTTCTCTGCCTGAGTTTCTGGCAGACAGTGTTCCCCAACCCCATCTTTCTGTTGGGTTAGCTCAGGCCTGGAGGCTCTGGGGTTTTGTGGCTTCTTTGAAATCTTACCCCAGCTGGGCCCCTAGGGTCAAGATCAGGATTCAACCCAGGCGGGACATGGAGTGGGGGCGGGGAGCAGGCTTAAGCAGCCTGGGCCCCCAGAGCTGCACAATAACTGCTTTGGAGGGAAGAGAGCCTGGGCAGAGAAGCTTTTGTATTTTGTGGCCAGTGTGTTCGGTTTCCAGGGCAACCACGGACACCGTGGCTCCTTTAAAGGTGGAAGCCAAGATCAGAGGACAGCCAATTGGCACCCAGAGCCCAGTTACCTGGCCAATGGGAAGTGGAGATGGGCAGTCAGGCTGGGAGGGATTTGGGACTGAGAAGTGCAGAGATCTGGGCGAGTGGAGCTCCCCTAGCTGTCAGGTTGAGCAGAAGCCAGGCCTGTTCCCGCCAACGCTTTTGCCCCAAGGTTAGAGAGGGACTCTCACAACTGCCAGGCATGCCATCTATAGAACACTAGGCCATGGCATGGTGTCGATTAGGACAAGCAGAGGCAGGCGAGGCTGAGAGCCTGTAGAGCTGTTCGCAGATGCCCCTGCTCTTAATGAAGCTGTTCCTCTGGGCCAGGATTCCTGGGGAGGGGTGTGGCACCTGGGTGAGGGCAGTCTTGTGGGCCTGCTGGCTGCACTCAAGGTTGATGCCCTTTCTTGGCACTCCTTGCCACTGCTTCTCCACGTGGAGAGATCACCATGGACAACAGCCTCCTAGCCATAGTCGTGGTCACTGGTGAGTACCCACTGCCATTCTGAGTCCCAGGGGTGGGGCAGAGGCACCTTTGGCCCCTCACCATAAACTAGAAGCCAAGCTTCTTCCTCTATAGGATCACCTACAGCAACATCCCTCCCCAAGCCACTGGGAAGAATGCTGTGTGTGGTTGGTCTTTTGTCCCTGAGGTCCCTTTGATCACTGAGCACTGTCAGTCCCAAGTGCTACGATATACCACAGTCTTTTTTTTTTTTTTTTTTGAGACCGAGCCTCAAGCTATCACCCTGGATAGAGTGCTGTGGCATCACAGCTCACAGCAACCTCCAATTCCTGGGTGGGCTCAAGCAAGTCTCTTGCCTCCACCTCCCAAGTAGCTGAGACTACAGGCGCCCGCCACAACGCCCGGCCATTTTTTGGTTGCAGCTGTCATTGTTGTTTGGCGGGCCCGGGATGGATTCGAACCGCCAGCTCAGGTGTAGGTGGCTGGCGCCTTAGCCCGTTGAGCCACAGGCGCCGAGCCACCACAGTCTTTCATAACATGAGAGGGGCTGGGCACAAGGCGGGGCTGGGAATTCAGACTCCTGGGTCCTCACCTGCCTCCTCAAATCCACTGTTTTCTTTGTTTTTGGTTTTTTTTTTGAGACAGAGTCTCAAGCTGTTGCCCTGGGTAGAGAGCTATGGCATCACAGCTCACAGAAACCTCAAACTCCTGGGGTCAAGCAATTCTCTTGCCTCAGCATCCCAAGTAGCTGGGACTACAGGTGCCCGCACAACACCCGGCTATTTTTTTTGTTGCAATTGTCATTGTCGTTTGAGGTGGGCTGCGCCACATTCAAACCGCCAGCCTCAGTGTATGTGGCCAGCAACCTACCCACTGACTTTCGGGCACTGCCCAAATCCACTGGTTTTTTTTTGTTTGTTTTGCTATTTGAGACAGAGCCTCAAGCTGTCATTCTGGATAGAGTGCTGTGGCATCACAGCTCACAGCAACCTCCAATTCCTGGGCTCGAGCGAGTCTCTTGCCTCTGCCTCCCAAGTAGCTGGGACTACAGGCGACCGCCACAATGCCCAGCCATTGGGTTGCAGCCATCATTGTTGTTTGGCAGTCTGGGCTGGATTCGAATCCGCCAGCTCAGGTGTACGTGGCTGGTGCCTAAGTCCGTTGTGCCAGGCACCAAGCCAAAAAATTATTATTTTTTTATCCATCAATGTGACAATGATTTTCAAGGGTGATAATATCCAATGTTTTTAAAAAGGTGTGGGGAAACATGTAATTTGCTGATGATATTTAATGCCTTTATCATGTGCATATTTCAGTTCCAAAAAAAAAGAGTATGGGAAGTGCAAAGTAGTGTCTTTACAGTAGAGAAACCCAGCAAACACTACCAGAACAGAGTGACCCAAGTTATTCCCACCAGTGACAAATCATATTGACAGCATGTGTCCCCTGATATAATGGAAGGGGATTTCCCAAAAATATAATCATGCCAGTATTTAATATAACTAACATTTACTGAATACTTACTGTATTCCGGACACTGTTCAAAATAGTACATGTGTCATATTTAATTTTGAAGGTAATTGTATGAGATAAATATTTATTATCATCTCTATTTTAAGAATGAAAAAAAATATTGTAAACTTTCTAACCACTAAAATATATTATTACAATAGTGGCCTCCTCCAGTGAAACATGATCCTTGTATATATTCCTTTTGTATATGCCCTTGCATAGTCCCATCCCACGGAGTCTCTGGGTTTTCCCATGTCACTTCTTTTGACTAATGAGATGTAAGCATATGTCATAAATAGAGAAGTTCCCCTTCTCTTTCTACTTTTGAAATCTCACCACCATGTTAATAAACCCTAACGAGGCTACTGAAGACTCATGGCCATTCAACAGCTAGCACCAAGCACCAGATAGGTTAGGGAGGCCAACTCAGATGATCCAGCCACTGTTGCATGATTATAGCCACATGAGTGATTTGGAAGAAAGAAGCAGAAGAGTCACCCAGCTGAGCACAGCCCAAAATGCTGACCCACAGAATTATGAGCAAATAAAATGGTTGCTTTAAGCTACTAAGTTTTTTTTTACAACAATAAATAACTAATAATCAACGTTATGAGAGTTTTGTTACACCTAATTACACATGAAGAACATGAGACCTAGTTAAGTAATTTATCTAGTAGGTGGCAAGCCAGAATTCACAAAGACATAGCTAATAATTTTACCCAACATGCTGAAACTCTGGGCTATTCCATTCCATTCACCATCCATCTTAGTAAGTTTAAATATGAGAAATTACAGGGTGGCACCTGTGGCTCAAAGGAGTAGGGCACTGGCCCCATATGCTGGAGGTGGAAGTTCAAACCCAGCCCCAGCCAAAAACCACAAAAAAAAAAAAAGAGAGAGAGAAATTACAAATAACTGAAAAGTACTTCAAAGAGGGATTGTTTCAATAAATTTGAATACAAACAGATACAATAAGGATTCTACTAATGACAGAATACAATGTAATTATACGCCTGGCAATATAAATCTAATGTTGGTATATGAGAAGGTAATAAAAGTACATTTTTATGTAGTGTTAATATGTTCCAGGCATTGTTCTTAGTATTTATGCACTTTAATTCATTTACTATTCACAACTCTGTGGATTATTCTCGTTCATTATTATTCCCAATTATTCCCATTCATCACTTATTAAAAATTAGGAAAAAAAGTACATAGTAAGTGAACAACTTGTTCAAAATCATATAATAAGTATATAGCAAAGCTTTTATGCAACCTATGGAGTCTGACTTCTCAGGCCATGTTCTTAACCAAAAAAAATCACACTGTTTTCCCACAATATATTTTTAGTTGAGAAAGATGAGGTTAAAAAAATAATATGTGATGCCACTCTGGTACCAGAAAATGACATGTGAATGATTGTACAGCATGTGCTACGTAGGCACAGAAAATATGGAGGGACTTCTAAACACATAAGTGTCAACAGTAGTTACTTCTGAGTGACAGGATTATGAGTGACTTTTATTTTTTTCTCTTATTTGTCTGCATTTTCTGAATTTTTGCAATGAAAAGTCACTACCTTGATTATGAGAAATATAGAACTATTTCGGAAAAATGAAAACCTTCAATATTCCAATATTTTTAAATGTAAAGTAAATTTAAAATTATTGTTATTATTTTTTGAGACAGAGCCTCAAGCTGTCACCATGGGTACAGTGCCATGGCATCACAGCTCACAGCACTTCCAACTCCTGGACTTAAGCAAGTCTCTTGCCTCAACCTCCCAAGTAGCTGAGATCACAGGTTCTCACCACAATGCCTGGCTATTTTTTGGTTGTAGTTGTCATTGTTGTTCAGCAGGAATGGGCTGGATTCGAACATGTCAGTTCTGGTGTATGTGGCTGGCATCTTAGCCGCTTGAGCTACAGGCCCCGAGCTGTAAATTTAAAATTTTATAGAATAAATATGAAGTTTCACATGACCACAAAAAGATGTAGACATTAAAACAATTAAAACAATTAATTAGTTAGAACAGTTGGTTGATCATCTCATCAAATGGGCATCCTTTAAATGTTAATTCTCAGGGCTTGCTCGCATCCTGGGAGATACATATTTTCAGCTGCTGCTTCTGGGAACATACTGACACAACCTCTCTGGAATTGAATTTAGAAATACATATCAAGAAAGTACTGCTTCATGGTATATGTCTGATATGTTTAAAATATCAACAAATTTTAAAAACCCAAAGTTCACCAATAAGAAAATGGTTAAATAGATAATGCAACCGCCATATAATGGAAATTAACAAAGTCATTAAAAATTGTGTTTTCAAAAAACATTTGGTAACATGTATTTTCACATGTTACTGTGTTTCTCATTATTTAAAGGGCAGACTATAAGATGGCAAATATCAATATAATTCTTATGTTAGTGAATATGATTATGTGCATAAACATACCCCTCCTCAAAAAAAACCCTGAAATTAAGCACATGAAAATGTATTTAAACCATTGTCTCCGAGTAGCCGCATTTCAAATAAACTTCAATTTTCTTCTGTATAGTTTTCAAGCACTTGGGACAAGTCCATGTTGAAATCACTTGATATTAAAAGGCATTCCAGCAAGTGTGTAAGTTAATATCTCTGGACTGGTGCTCGGTATGGGCAGCCACTGTACATTTGAATCCTGGCACACTGAGAGCCACCATGGGTGCCCTGCTGAAGGAAGCTTTGCCCAGTACGATTAGGACCACAGTAGAGTTGAAAGACTTATATCCCTGCAATTCTCAACAAAGGGACCCCATAAAGCTGCAGGTACTTTGGAGACGTCAAATATGCAATGGGTTCCCAGTCAGAGCACTAAAGAGTCTTTTTCAGAGTCCTCAGCGTATGGGTTTTATTTGTTTGCTTTTTCAGAATTGAACCTATTAATGAATAGAAGCCTCAGCATCTGCCACTGATATGTGTGTATATGACATCTTTGAGACCAGACATCCCTTAAATCGTAACACCACGCCTCAAATGTGACTTCAAAAATCTTACATTGCAGATATTTCTAACCTACTTCTAAGGAGGAGCATAGAAGAACTCAGATGCTTTCTGAGAGAGGTGAGCTAGTTCTGAGGTAATTATTGTTATCTACTTTGTACAAATAAATGAACAACCTAAAATTTAAATCTGTGAGACTGAAAAACCTGAGCTCACCTTTAACCTAAGATGCATGAATGTGAAGAATTCAACCTTCTTCTGCCCATGTACTCTCTGAGGAGGATACGGGGTGGGGCAGGGGGAACATTGTGCTAAAATTTGCAAAGAAAGAGTATTTAACTAAGTATCAACATGGACACTTGGCGATTTCTAAATTCTGATCCAAATTAAGTAAATACATATTTTTATGCAAGCTATTACTTTTTAATGTATAGCCCCACTTTGTCACCACAAAGTAGCTTACAAAGATGCACAAAGTGTAGCAAAATAGTAAAAACTAGAAGTAAGTAAAAGAAAAGTGAAAGCAATTGTAGGGATGCAAAAGTTCTAGGATTGAGGCTATTACAAGAATCACATACCAGGATACCTTCTCTATGCTTGTTGTTTGTCATTTTATAAACTCACATAGCATTGTAGAGTTATTCCAGTAAAACTTTCAATATCATCCTCTACCTGTTACCTGGTTATGGCCTATAAAGCACGACAGCCCTCTTATAAGTTGCCTTATGTGACATCCACCATGGTGTCAGAAAAGTTTAGTAGTTCAGAATTGATGTTAGACCTTCATGCATGTGTGATATAGGTTGTGGGTAGCAGGCCACCTCCAGTCTCCATTACAGGCTGCAGTGTTCATTCCCCAGAATAATGACAGAATGGTGCCAGGTACAGAGAAGTCACAAATATATATAACTTTATTTTTTTATTTTATTTTTTTTATTGAATCATAGCTGTGTACATTAATTCAATCATGGGGTACAGTGTGCGGGCTTCATATACAATCTGAGATATTTTCATCCGCCTGTTATATCTAACTTTAAATATTGATTGCATTTAATACTATCAGAAAGATGTAATTGATTTGACTGATAATAAATAGAAAACCAATGAAGATGTTGATGTGTAATTTGGAGAATTACTTTATCAATAAACCACATCACATAAGGAATTACACAACACATCTGGCTACTTATTCAAGAGTAGTGATTTTTCACCTTAAGGAAACCCTAAGATTCAAACATGTTACCCCACCTGGTGAGAGCAGACAAAAATCAGAATTTTGTGAGCAGGTGCAACATTTTAAAAAACCAAAACCATGCATAAAGAACCTCTATGGAAAGAAGTATGGAGATTCTTCAAAGAACTAAAAGTGGATCAACCATTTGAACCTGCAATCCCATTGCTAGTTATCTACCCAGAAGAACAGAAGACGTTTCATCATCAGGACATTTGCATTGGAATGTTTATAACAGCACAATTCATAATGGCAAAGATGTGGAAATAACCCAAAGGCCCTTCAACATAAGAATGGATTAATAAACTGCATTACATGTATACCATAGAATGTATTCCACCATAATAAAAGATGAAGACTTTGTGTCTTTTATAGCTACCTGGACAGATTTGGAGAATATTCTCCTAAACGAGTATCACAAGACATGATTATCACAAGAAAACAAGCATCACAAGTACTCAGTACTAAATTGAAACTAATACATTAACAACTACAGGATCACATGAGAGAAAAACTCAATTAAATTTGGGGGGCGGAGGCGTTGAGAGAAGGGATTGGGTAAGTTCCCACCCAGTGGGTACATCGCATGGGTATATGGCATACTTCTTGGGTGAAGGGCACGGCTACAACTCGGACTTACCAAAGCCGACTTTGTAACCTAATCACATGTACCCCCATGTTAACCTGAAATTTAAAAAAGGAGAAAGAAAAAGTTCAAAATGGGATGAGATGGAAAGCAATGGAAGAAGCTGTAAAGAGGGGCACTTCGGCAGGCCCAGTTTAAGCTGCTAACACAGCTTTTCCAAAGGTCACTGATTCTATAAGATAGCACAATGTCTCAAACCCACAGAACCCCAAAGACAGGGGAGCAAACGTCCGTAAAGAAATAAAATAGAGAAGTACGAAAGGACACAGGACCCAGTTGAAGGACCCTCTAGCAAGAATCAGGATGTGCTCTGTCTCCCAGAATTGCCGCAAATATCCTACTTTGGTGAGATGGATCTACTAACTCTGCCACCATAGCTGCTCTGCTTGGATGTGAACTTGAACTGGTTAACCATGACCATCCCCCACCACACACTATAAGAAATGATAGGTCCCATCACCATGTTCCCATTTTAGGTATACTGTTAGGTAGGCAGGGTAGGGTTGGTTTTGGTTGGTTTGTTTTTAATTTTTTGGATAAAGAATAAGAGTTTCGGCTCGGCGCCTGTGTCTAACAAACGGGCTAAGGCACCAGCCACGTACACCTGAGCTGGCTGGTTCGAATCCAGCCCAGCCCGGGCCCGCCAGACAACAATGATGGCTACAACCAAAAAATGGTCGGGCATTGTGGAGGGTGCCTGTAGTCCCAGCTACTTGGGAGGCGGAGGCAAGAGACTCGCTTGAGCCCAGGAATTGGAGGTTGCTGTGAGCTGTGATGTCACAGCACTCTATCCAGGGTGACAGCTTGAGGCTCTGTCTCAAAAAAAAAGAATAAGAGTTTCGGGCAGCAACTGTGGCTCAAAGGAGTAGGGCACTGGCCCTATATACCAGAGGTGGTGGGTTCAAACCTGGCCCCAGCAAGAAAAAAAATAAATAAATAAGAGTTTCAAAGATTAAATAATTTTCCTAAAGTTGCATAGGTTTATAGTTGATGGAAGCACTGGAACTGTAATTCAGGTCTTTTTGACGTTGTTTCAGCACTGGATTTGCCAACCATACTCTCACTTTTGTACAAATGAGATTTCCAGGCCTTGACTACCATTGACTACTTCTACTATGAATATTTTGAGTTGGAATAAGGAGGATGGCAAGGAGCCCAGATGTGGAGGCAGGGAAAGCTCGGGCAAGGCAGGGCTGGTGGAGGCAGAGAGGGGGTGAGCCCTGGCTGTTGGATTTATTATGACTGGCAAGTTCACAATTCTGTAGATGTGTCTAATCTTTTCTTCTAAAAGCAGCAACTTTGTTTTTTAAGACAAACTCTTGAAAGATCATCAAATATTAGAACTATGGGGTGCAGTGGCTCACATCTGTAATCCTCGCACTCTGGGAGACTGAGGCAGGAGGATCACTTGAGCTCAGAAATTAGAGACCAACCCAAGCAAGAGTGAGACTCTATCTCTACCAAAAATATAACAGTAGCCGGGAGTCATAGTGGGTACCTGTAGGCCCAGCTATTCAGAAGGCTGAGGCAAGAGGATCACTTGAGCCCAAGTGTTTGAGGTGGCTGTGAGCTGTGATGATGCCATGGCACTCTACCCAGGGCAACAGAGTGAGACTCTGTCTCAAAAAAAATGATAAAAATAAAAATAATTAGAACTATCCAAGTCAAGTAAAAATGAAGAATTCTACTGCTATACAGGAATAAGAGAACCAGTCAGGGGTCATTGTTTCATGAAGGGTGGAAAGGATACTGCCCACTTATCAGGAAGAAAGAAAAATTCAGGGGTCCTTTGAGCTCTCAAAACATATAACCTTGAGACATTTGACCTTAGGAGAAAGTACTACCTCTTCACTAAAATTCTAGGATGTCCATCCACAGACAAAAACCATTTTTCATGGACAAGGCTTGCTAACAAGTACATTTACTTCAGCATCATGACATTTTATGGAAATTACCCAAATACTGTGGTTATACAGTAATGCTAGGTTAGATAGGAAAGATATTCCAAAATAGGGGGCGGGGGCAGGCATTGCAGCTCATGCCTGTAATCCTAGCACTCTGAGAGGCCAAAGTGGTTGGATTGCTTGAGCTGAGTAAGAGCGAGACCCTTATCTCCACTAAAAAAACAAATAAATAAGTAGAAAAAGCTAGCCATGCATTGGTGCAGGCACCTGTAGTCCCAGCTACTTGGGAGGCTGAGGCAAGAGGTTGGCTCAATCCCAAGAGTTTGATGTTTCTGTGATCTATGACAACCTTGCACTCTACCAAGGGTAACAGTGAGGTTCTGTTTCAAAAAAAACAACAACAAAGCAAAGTTGTTCATAAAAACTTTTTGACTCTTTGGCAATTGGTAGGAGAAGGCCGGAGAGGGAGGACAGACTTCATGCATTAGGCCAACATGTGACAGGTGTAAATGACACATTTGAAAGTAAGAAAATTCATATTATTTCTATGTCATGTTTTTATAATGCTGAATGGATCATCAAAGTGAGTTGGTGAAGGAAAACTAAAAACTGAAGATGAACCATGGAAAAATCCTTAAGGAAATCCTCAAGTTTGAGAGAAAAAGAAAAAACAAAACAAAATGAATGATGTAAAGAGATGAGTGAATTCTAAGAGGAGAAAAAAAAAAGACTCAGTAAATATGAATAGCTGTTCATCATAAAAATATTTTCACTTTTTAGCGTATGTCCCCCAAAACTCATATGTTAAAATGACTCTGCAATGTGCTGGTTTAAGAGATGGAGTTTAAGGCCTGGCACAGTGGCTCACACCTGTATTCCTAGCACTCTGGGAGGCTAAAGCAGGTGGATTGCCTGAGCTCAGGAATTTGAGACCAGCCAGAGCCAGAGCCAGACTCTGTCTCTATCATAGCCAGGCATTGTGATAGGTGCCTGTAGTCCTAGCTATTTGAAAGGCTGTGGCAAGAGAATCACTTGAGCCCAAGAATACAAGGCTGCTATGAGCTATGACACCATGGCAGTCCACCCAGGGCAAAAAAGAGAGATTCTGTTGCAAAAAATAAATAAATAAATAAAATAAAATAAAAAGAGGTGGTGTTTGGGAGAGGTCATGAGGGCTCTATCCTCATAAATAATATTAGTGTCCCTATAAAAATGGCCTAAGGAAGCCTGCTCATCCCTTCCACCATGTAAGGACACATAAAAGGTGCTGTCTATAAGGAATGGGTCTTCATCAGACACCAAATTTGCTGAAACCTTGATCTTGGACTTTCTAGCTTCCAGAACTGTGAGCAATAAATTTTAGCTGCCTATAAATTACCCAATCTAAGGCATTTTATTATATGGACCAAATAGACTAAGTCAACTATCATTTCATAAATTTATTTTAAGTGTTATTCCATTTTGCTTTAGTGGGTTTTAAATGTACAAAAAGAGTACAGCTTATTAAATAGGAAATTTTAAATATATAATTTATTGGTAAGCTAAGACTATAGTTTTTTTATTATTATATAGTTGCAATATTGTTTAAAATATGTGTGAATATATTTATGTGCATATATATACTTATACACATTCATTCATATTTTTACATGAAAGCCTACATGATACACATTTTAATTATTAGTAAGTTTTATTGTGTACATTTAAGGTATACAACATGATGTTTATAACATATATATATAGTAAAATGGCTACTATAGTGAAACAAATTAGCATATCCATTTTCTCACAGTTACCTATTTTCCTCCCTTGTGGCAAGAGCAAAAGTAATCTACTCACTTAGAAAAATCCTGAATACAATACACCATTATTAACTATAGTCCTCATGTTGTACTAGATCTTTAGACTTGTTCATTCTATATATCTGTATTTTCTATCTTTTGACCTACATCTCCCCATTTCCTCTTCCTCCCTGATTCCGGTAACCATTGTTTTATTTTCTGTCTCTATATAAAGTAGAACCTCAGTAAGTTGACCACCCAAGGAACTGTAACAAACTGGTCAACAGGTGGAGGTGGTCAATATATGAAGGTGGTCAACATAAGTAGCTAAGCCTACTGTACTAAGGCGTATATGTGGTGCATCCAGTCTATAAAAATTAGTTCAACATAAGGAGGTGGTCAATATAGGGAGGTGGTCAACTATGGACAATCTACTACATTTTTCTTTCTATGTCTGACTTACCTTGCTTTGTACAATGTCCTTCAGGTCCACCCATGTTTTGGCAGATAGTAAGATCTCCTTTTTCAAGGCTGGACAATATTCCACTGTATATACATATCACAGTTTATTTATCCATTCATCCTTTGATGGACACTTAGACTGTTTCCATATCATGGCTATCATGAATAACACTGAATTGAACAGCTGACAGCAGATACCTTTACAAGGTGGTGATTCTTCATTTCTTTGGATACCTATCCAGAGGGGAGACTACTGAGTCAAATGGTAGTTCTATTTTTAATTTATTTAGAAACCTCCTTACCATTTTTCATAATGGCAGCACCAATGTACAATCTCACCAACAGTGTATAAGTCTTCCCTTTTCTTTATACCATTGCCAAACTTGTTATCTCTTATCTTTTTTAATATTAGCTATCCTAATGGGTGTGAGGCATTAGCTCATAGTACTTTTGATTCATATTTCCCTGATTATTAGTGATGCTGAGCACCTTTTCATATACCTATTGGCTATTTGCATGTCACCTTTTGAGAAATGTCTATACATGATCTATGTTTGTTGAGCTATGTTTTCTTACTATTGAGTTGTATGCTCTTCATAAATTTTGGATGTTAGCTCCTTATCAGATATGTGGTTTGCAAAAATTTTTTTCTGATCCATAGGTTTCCTTCTCATTTGGTCAGTTGTTTCCTTGGCAGTACAGAGGGAAACAATTTTTAGTTTGAGGTAGTCTCACTTATTTATTTTTGCTTTTTTTTTTTTTGACTGAGCTTTTGGTGTAATAGCCAAGAAATCATTGCCAAGGTTAATGTCAAGGATCTTTTCCTCTATGTTTTCTTCTATGAGTTTTATGGTTTCAAGTCTTGCATTTAATTGTTGTATCCATTTTGAGATGATTTTTGTGTAAATGTGAGATAAGAGTCCAATTATTTTTATATAGAGAAATACAGTTTTCTGGCTCAGCGCCTGTGTCTCTTTTTACATCAGTATCATACTGTTCTTATTACTATAGCTTTGTAATATAATTTTTTGAGAAGAGATCTTGCTATGTTGTCCAGGCTGATCTCAAACTCTTGGGATCAAGCAATCCTCCTACTTCAGTCTCCCAAGTAACAAGTGCACACATCCATGCCCAGCTTGTAATATAATTTTAAATCAGAAAGTATAATATCTTCAAATTTGTTTTCTTTTCTCTGAATTACTTTGGATATTTTGGGGTTTAGTGGTTCCATATGAATTTTAGGATTTTTTTTTCTATTTCTGTGATGAATGCCATTATAATTTTGATAGGATTGCATTGAATTTGCATATTGCCTTGGATAATATGGGCATTTTACCAATATTAAAGCTTCTGATCCATGACCATGGAATGTCTTTCCACTTATTTGTGTCCTCTTTTATTTTTTGATCAATGGTTAATAGTTTTCAGCATGTAAGTCTTTCACCTCCTTGGTTAAATTTATCCCTAAGTATTATGTTAATGCTATTGTAAAGGGTATTATTTTCTTTATTTCTTTTTTGGCTAGGTCATTATTTATATACAGAAACATCATGGACTTTTGTATCATGCAACTTTACTGAATTATTTATTAGTTCTAATAGTTTTGTGAGGACTTTGAGGTTTTTTACATATGGGATTATATCATCTACAAACTGAGATAATTTTACTTCTTCCTTTCCAAACTGGATATCATTTATTTCTTTTGCTTGTCTGACTACTCTTGATAATGCAATCCAGTCCTATGCTGGATAGAACTGGTGAGAGTGGGCAACTTTTCCTTTTACCAAATCTTACAAGAAAAGCTTTCAGTTTCTCGTTATTTATTACAATGTTAATTGTGGGTTTTCATAAATGGCCTCTATACATAATATATATATATAGTATGTAATATATATATATATATATATATGCACGTGCACACTCACACACACACATACTCGTCTTTAAGAGCACTGGCAGAGACCTAGAGGTCTTAAGCAAGTTGTGTCTTTAGGTTCACTGAGCTAAGTAGAATAATAATTTAGCTAAAGAGATAAATTGTTGGGAAAAATAAGAGACTCGGTTGCTATGAGAATTATCTCCTCAATAAGGAGGAGTCTTTTAGCTGCCTCAAAAAGACAGACGTAGGGAGTATGGTGGGTTTCTTAAATCCCACCCCCATGCCTGCTACCTTCAGATGTTAGTCATTAGGATGTAAAAAGAAAGTGCCAAGCTGAGCCCTTCGATTCTGCGGAGGGGCATCTAGAAATCTGCAGTCCGGGACTAATTAAAAGAATCAGACAGAAAAATCACTACCTTCTTTCTGATAAAGGGGAAGAAATTAAAGACTCACTTACAGGGTTGATGTATGTATATACACAATGTGTGCACACATGTGTGTATTTTAATTCAAAGTTAAATCAAGTCCTAAATTACTGCCAGACAAGTAGAACCCAGAAGCAAATTTTAATTTGTGACTCTAAACAAAATATTGTAAATGAATTGTATTTTACCCAATGTACTACTACTTCTTGCTTATTTGAATAAAATGAGGGACAGAACTTGAGATAGGTCTCTGTTAAAGGTGAGCATAAAATAATACTGTTGAAATAGAAATTAAAACCAGAAAAGCATAAAGAAACAAATATCCTAAGTACAAAGGATAATACAGTTACTGTGACTGAGGTCTATGCATGGCCCCAAGCTTCTTGGCAGTCAGGACAAAAAGGAAAACACAATGAATAATATAATATCAATAAAAGAAAGCATACAACTCCTTAAAAGGAGAAAACCTTTGTTTTTGGAAATAAATTTTCCAAAAAGCATTCATCACCAAATTAGACAATAATTATTAAGAGTTGAGCTCTTATGGATGGAGTTGCTTGCATATGGTAAACGATGACTCTATTTTATCTTGATTTAAATTTATTAGTCATCTTTTACTTATGAGAGACTATACGTATGCTAGTAATGGTAAAATTGCATTATTGTAGGAAAATGTATAAGAACATGAGTAACATGGTGAAGTTTTACTTTCTCTCAGTTATTTGTAAGCAAACTTTACTGTTTTAACCAAAGCCAGATGCCGGGTCATAGTGGCATCTGATAGAATTGGTTTTCATCCTCAAATCTAGTAAAGGAAATAAGGGACCATAAGTATCTTCATAAACAAGTGAGCATTCAAAAAGGATAATAGCAACGGGATCTTAAGGCGGCCTTGATATTTTACCACAGCACACAACTTGGGGGCATGGTGTACTGGGTTTGTTTCCATTTTAGTAGCAAAAGCAGAGGAATGAGTTTGTTCTTCTTCTATGGAATGATAAAGAGAATTTTCTGCAAAACTGGAACCTTGGCATGTGGGAAAAGGTTATAGAAAACATTAAGAAGTAGAAGATAAAGGCTTTTACCAAGAGACAAAACAAGGGAATGTAGATATCAACAAAAGGGTGCCAACACACACTTACGAAGGACACAGGAATGAGATTCAGGCAAAGTTTTAGGGAAAAGGTGAATTTCAGAAAGAAATGATGAAATTGCTGAAAATACAGCTTTAAAAGGAGAACTCAAGAACAAAGAGGAAAAAACAACTCATAGAGACTGCAAGAATTCTGGAGGTTCACAGGGCTAAAGGTGCATAACTCTAGACTCTAGATTCTGTTTGTACTTCTGTGAGAACAGAAGTAATTACATCCACAGGAGGATGTAAAACCTTGTGACTATTGCTTCCACAGCCAAATAATGTGAGAAGAAAAGACTCCTACAGGTGATCCAGTAGAGAAACGAAGAGAGGTGAAAGAGAGGATGAAAAGCAGCGCTGTGGGTAGAGGGAGCATGGCTTTGGAATTAGACTCTCTTGGATGTGAACTCCTTTTTGCCACTCACTGGTTCTATGGTAGGAAACAAGTTATAAAACTCCCAGCCTCAGGCTCAGCACCTGTGGCTCAATGGGCTAAGGCACCAGCCACATATACCTGAGCTGGCGGGTTTGAATCCAGCCCAGGCTGCCAAACAACAATGGTGGCTGCAACCAAAACATGGCCAGGCCTTGTGGCGGGCACCTGTAATCCCAGCTACTTGGGAGGTGGAGGCATGAGAATCACTGGAGCCCAGGAATTGGAGGTTGTTGTGAGCTGTGATGTTACAGCACTCTACCCAGGGCAACAGCTTGAGGCTCTGTCTCAAAAAAAAAAAAAAAACTTCCAATACGGGAAGGAGGGAAGGGGGAAGTTTGGGATTGAGGGAGGGTAACTGGTGGGGCTACACCTACAGTGCATCTTAGAAGGGTACAGGTGGAACTTAGTAAATGCAGTATACAAATGTCTTCATACAAGAACTAAGAAAATGCCATGAAGGCTATGTTAAACATTCAGATGAAAGCATCTCAAATCATATATGAAACCTGCACATTGTACCCCTTGATTGCACTAATGTACGCAGCTACGATTTAATAATAACAAAAAAAGAGAGAGAGAGAGAGGCTTAGGGAGGCAATGAGAAAACACACCCAAATGACATCTGACTCCATAGAGGGTCAGATTATTGTAAAAGACAAATTTATCCCTCAAATGGTCCCAGACATTCAAAGAAAACTCCAGAAATTGGCTATAGTCCCAGACCATAACCTGGAGAATCTTCTTAAAACAGCCGCTACGGTCTTTTGTAACTGAGATCTGGAGAGAAAGGAGGAAAAAAAGAGAAAGGAATAGAAATGAATGACAGCTCTAGTAATGGCACTCTGACAAATGAGCAACCCTCAGGGGCAGAGGGAAACCAGAGGAGCAAAAAACAAGTGCTTCCATTGTGGTCAGACTGGCCACTTCAGAGAAGACTGCCCCTAGCAGTACCACCGGCTGGGCAAGCCACCTGGCCCCTGTCCAGAATGCAAGGGTGACCCCTGGAGAGTGGCCTGTCCCCAGAGGCGAAGGCCTCCTGGGACAGTGACCCCATCAGAGCCCAAACTGGACTGAGAATGCC